>CABHPP010124563.1:33060-66891 GCA_902168425.1 Peromyscus attwateri
TTCTTTTTATGCTTTCTCAGGTATTAAGTGGAAATTCCTGCCCGACGTTGTGGCGCCATTTGTGGCTAGAGTTTTCCTGCCTGGCCCACAGTCAGGATAAATCTCTTTCACCTGCCAGTCCCACAGCCGCTCAGATCCAACCAAGGAAACACAGAGACTTATATTGCTTACAAACTGTATGGCCGTGGCAGGCTTCTTGCTAACTGTCCTTATATCATAGATTAATCCATTTCTATAAATCTATACCTTGCCACATGGCTCGTGGCTTACCGGCACCTTTACATGCTGCTTGTCCTGGCGGTTGCTGGCTGGCAGGCAGTCAGGCTCCTTCTGCCTTCCTGCTCTTTTTATTCTCTCTGTTAGTCCCGCCTACACTTCCCGCCTAGCCACCGGCCAATCAGTGCTTTATTAGGAACACATTTGCCATACAGAACAGCCCACAGCAGTGATGGGATTAGAGAGTCTTTCCCTGGAGGATTAGACTGGGACTCTCAGAATTAAAGATTATTAGCTCTGTCTTTACCTTGAAAGCATTTGTTGCCATGCTCAAATATCATTTTTCATGAAGATTGACTTTGCTCAAGTCATCTTTTCTGGTAAGCAAGTTATATTTGCATATATAAGCACAGATACTAGACTACCACTCAGATCCCAGGTCCTGCTTCTAGCCTAATTTTCCCTAACACCACTTTTATTGTACCCTTCATCTCCTTATAATTTAGAGCAGTTTCAAACCCAGTTTTGTGTCTGTGTCCTCCTACTGAACCTCCCATTCAGATTCTATTAAATGAGCTTCGTTAACATTGCTACACTCACATGCTTATTTCTCTCCCTGCCTGAAATCTGGCACACTGCAGGTTTAGTAGTCTAATTAAAAAATATACACATCTTTGATGTACATGCTTTCATCTGACAGCTTCTGAGTTTTCAGATAAAGGAAAACCATTCCCACCCTTTCCTCTGCCCAGCTCTGTTTTTGTATTAGGTACTGATCAATAGCTGTGATGGAATTCCAGGAGGAACAAGTGGAAGGAGAAAGGATTTATTCCCGTGTGTGGTTTGGGGAACACCGCTGAAGGTATCCCCCGGGTGGGGATAGCATGGTGGGAGGAATTGCTGGTAAAGCATGACTGATTACATCCTTGGCATCTACGGAGCAGAGAACTTGCATGGGGACCTAGCTGAATTACAGCCCTTAAACCCCGACTTTATAGATGACATGTAGAATCCATGTCCCCAAAATTTCACAACCTCCCCAAACAGAGCCACCATCTAGGGAAGTACTGTTCAAACACATGAGCCTGTGGTGAACATTTCAGTTCAGACCATCACAATGCCCATCTCCAGTTGCCTTCTTCCATGGAGAGTTCCTTGACAACCCTCCGACTTGTTCCTGTGCAGGAAGGCCTTTCATCCTAGAGGAATTTTTTAAAATGCATTTTTTATATTTAAGTTAATGTTTTTTAACTCTTTATTACAGTTTATTGTAGCCTTCAATTGTCTTTTTCAAGTTGAGTTTCAATTACACCAAGATACCTTTGTTCTTGTTGGCTTTATGACAACCTCTCCTTATGTATCCCAGGCTGGTTTTGCACTCACATTGATCCTCCTGCCTCAGTCCACCATGTACTGGGATGACAGGTATCTGCCACTATGCCTAGCTACACAAAGATTTCTAAAAGTTTTAATATTATACTATATTTTCTTTGATTTGCTTTAAAGAACTTAACATTTAATATACCCTTAAAGTAAAGACTTTGAGAACTGGGTGATGACATTGGTAATGTATTTAAATGTGAACATTGTGTTCTATGGTATCGATTCAATTCAGCTCTTCCCTCTCTGCCCTGTTATCACTAAGCCAGAGCATCACATTTCATATATTCATGCATGCATACATACAAAGCACATGGCAGTAGTCAACCAGAGGGTTAATTTCTTTTAGGTTGTTTGGAATCCTATACAGAAAAGCCATTGTAAGTAACTTACTGAAATTTCATCTCACCCTCTTTTCCAGACCAGGGTGGCAAACAGCATAAATGGTGGCAGCTAAGATTATTTCCTTGACCCCAAGTAAGGCTGTGCTACTTGGAAGTTACCCTCTGCTTAACAACTTCTTTGTCATTTTGGAATTGTGCAACCTTGGGGGAAATTATGGAACCTCTTTGAGTTGTTGCCTCCTTTTAAAACGAAAATGTTTATAATGCCCTTTCAAGGCCAGTTTTGGGGCTTAGTGTTAAAGCCGCTAGCAGTAATCCCTTACTGAGGTCACCATTTGCTTGGCTTGTAGTTAATGCTGTTCAGGGAAACTCCTTCTTTGAATTACTACAGTGTTTTGTCAAAGTGTTACGAGGTTAGTAACAGTGACTGTCCTATGTCATACATTGGCTGAGACACATACTGAGTCAGAATAGAGATTGCCAAAAATTTAGTTTTTCTTCCTCAAGTTTGGCAGAAGGATTAATGAAGTCAATCCAGTACTAAGAGCTCGTGGCCAAAAGCCATGGTGACACTTGTTCAGAGGAGAGGCTAAAATGCTAGGTCCCATGATCCCACAGGGGACTGGACCTTAGACCTGAGCAAGCTGCTCTCACAACATAGCTTGGCTTTGGAGCCACAGAGGATGCTGCCATGAGTGGGCCTGGTTGACTTACAGTCCAGCCTTGTACAAATGCAGATCGAATCTCAGCAAGCACAGAGCAAGCAACTCATTGTAAACGTGGGTGTCTCCCAGCACAGAGCAAAGTCAGGGCGTTCTGACTAGTTTTTGTTTTCTCTGAACTAACCTAGCTCTGAGCTGGAGGGAATTAGATTGCATTCTATAAGAGTTTCTGGACTGTAAAGGTTTGAGCCACTGTTGTACATGAACAGCAGGATTGATGAGAATTTATTCAGGGTTCTGTTTGTGACTTTTCTCATCTCAAGGTATATCTCTAAGGGAGAAATGTGACAGAAATTATTTGAAGACTAACTTCATTCCTATTCCTACTTCTTTCTAAAACAAAGGTGTATGTTAAATTATATGTCTTCCTCCTATTAATCTTTGAAGATTATGGCTCTGGGGGAAAACATTTTCCAATGATTTTACTGTGCAGCTTAGCTCGAGAGTGCCTCCTTGGGTGGAATGTGTCTCAGACACCACAGGAGGTTGGTTGCCAATCTTAAGGCAAGGTTGACTGTGATAGAGTCTCTTGTCCCCCCTGTGGCTGCATCTTCCAATGTGATTGACATAGTCCTGGCCAAGGTGGAGGAAGCCTCTATCTACTGGTTCTTTATAACTTGAGAAACTCATTAATTCCCTTCTTACAGAGTCCCTGACAGTTATCTCTCCTATTAGGGACAATCATAAAGCCTTTTCTGTTACATTATCCCACCAGAAGCTACTGCCTACATACAGTTAAGCCCACGACCTGAGATAATTAAAGGCATTTTAAGTGCCAAATTCATTAGCATCCTCATTATATAGATGGTGCCAGCGAGGCCCAGGGGGTTGGTGTCAAGTAACTTGTCTAAGTCCACACAACTTGTGGAGAACTTGATTGAAAGCCTATGAAGCTGAGTCCATCTGGCATCCAAGCTGAGGTCACTGGAGTAGGATTCAACCACTACACGGCTAGGGATTGGATGTCAAGTGGCGGCAAGAGAAAAGCAGGGCTCCAGTCACAGAAACACTGTAGAAATGCTTCCTTTTAGAGCTACATAGAACTCAAGAATACAGATAAGGATTGGAGAAGTGACTCAGAAGCCAGGGCATGGGCATACTTGCAAAAGATTTGAATTTGGTTCCCAGCACCCATACTCGGCGGCTCACAACCATCTGTAACTCCAGCATCAAGGGATCCAATACCTTCGTGGGCACTCTGAGGAAACCTGCGCTTGTATTACACATATCCTTCACATACAGAGTATTAAAAATAAAGCAAATCTTAAAAATAGAGTATAGACAATGGCTAACTTTTTTTTTTTTATGGGAAAACAGCCTGAGGAGACTGAGGCTCAAAATAAATAAAGGTTTTTCCTGGACAAGCTCAGAAAGGCAGTCAAGATCACAGGATACAGAAGTCCTTACATTAGCATTGTCCTTAGCTCAGGGAGGGGGAGGAATGGCAGGTTAGGAATCTACCCAGGGCAGCTTTCTTCATCAGGGATATGTTGGCATTATGCTAGAAAGGAAGAGGAGCCATACAGCCCATGTGGGTTGATGGTTACTGTGTACTTGTCCATGTGTCCATGTTCCAGACAATACAGCAAGTCATAGGTATTTTTTGCTTTATCCTCAGAATATCTCCGTGAGGTGAAACAGCATTTTTACTTCCGTGTATACTGTTACCAATATTAAGCTGAGGCAGGTCTATTCAAGTTCAAAGATAGATAATATTACAACACAAATTTAAACACTGCATTTTAGGGCTTTCACCCCATGATATCACTGCCTCCATGGTTCCTAAGGTCAAACACCACTATTTATAAAATAAATTAGGGAAGCCAAATTCCAGCTATTTCTAGTTACTGGTCTGAGTTAAATGGATATAGTTTCAAACGTTTAGTATCCGTAGACGCCATCTAATGTGGCTGACTTGGTGAGGAGAAGGTCTGCTTTTCCTATACCTCCTCTAAGCTCATGAGTTGTGGGAAGATGTGGCAATTTCCCCACTTCCTCTCTGGTGAGCCATCTCAGACTCATCCAACAAAAGTACTTACACGTGCACAGAAAACCATGCTATCCTCATTCTTTGAATGTTGAGGGGAAGAGTGACTGGAGAGCAATTTTCCACCCTGGCGCCAGAGTCAGAGATGAGTCCTCACTGTTCTCAGGAGTGCTGATAGTGTGAGTTGTCTGGGGCTGGCTGCTCTTGGTGGGACCGGAAGCACTTTCTGTTCATTGGGTGTCACTGATTTCTCAAGCTTATTTCATCTCATCCTCCCTGAGATCAAGTCTTGGGAACAGTAGACGTTCTTTAGTAATTTCACTTATTTGCTTAAATTTAAGTTGATTATGGAGATTTGTCAACAAGAAATATATACTGATTGACATATTATAAATAGAATAATTATGGATAGAAGCTTCACAGAATAGCCAAATATGGTGTAGCATGCCTACAATCCCAGAATCTCGGAGGCCAGTCTGGGCTACAGAGTGAGAACCTGTCTCAAAAATAAGGGCATAAAGCAAATCGAAGCAGCACACACAGCACCCAGAGACAGAGAGGCAGGCAGACAGATACACATACACGGGGTGGGACTGGGGCGGGGCACAGACTATGTTCACACATGTGGGTGGGTTTCCTTGAGTGCTGTCATATTTAAACTTTGACTCTTTCAAAATTATGTTTACTTGGTAGAGTAGTTTTCCTTTTTTTCCTTTCACTTGAGATCATGTTGCTCTCAAACTTCCTTTTTCATCTGCTTTTCTGATTCACTCTGCAGATTTCTTTCCTAGCCAGGTGGGCCACATATGGAGTCTTTAATTCATTCTCTCTCTCTCTCTCTCTCTCTCTCTCTCTCTCTCTCTCTCTCTCTCGGTGTTCCACACCTCAACTTTCCTAATCATAACCATGATTGCCTTCTACTTTCACAAGACGCTTATTTAGTTTATTTAGCATACTGTTCAATTAATGATGTAATCACAGTCTGCTCAATGTCCCTGCCTCTCTGACTCAAAAACAGAAAATGCAAAGGGGTTGCCTTTTTTTTTTTTATCTTTCTTTCTTTCTTTTTTTACATCTTGAAACTGATTTGTGTGGAAACAGCAAATGAGGATTCTAATTCTTTTATCACAGTTGTTATCTCTCATGACCCTGAGTTAGATTGCAATCAATTTTTTTCCCCTTGCAAAATCACTTCTGAAGCTGGAGGGGATGCACTGGCTTTGGTAATTATGACCCTGGCATTGTGGACTACATTATCAGTTGTTGAGCAAAATAACAGGGAAGGGAAGCATGCTAGTTAAAAGGACAAAAATCATAGCTGGCCATGCCCCTAAGGAAGTGGCATAATTTTTCTATGGAGTCTTTTATTAAAACAGAACAAAACAAAAAATAAACCACACGTGGTCTGACCTTGGGAGGTAATGCTTATAGGAACTGGAGAAAGCAGCAAAAGCAGACTGGTAAATTAACTTCAAATCAAACACGATAAATTGGTTGTAAGGGGCATTCCGGAAGACGTGAGCGGGTCAGAGAAGGCCTTGCAATTCTGTAGGAGGTTACTGGAGTTGAAGGGGTCCCTAAGAAGTTTTCTTTAGCCACAGGGATGGGTCAGGGTTTTTTGAGATCTGAATGTGTAGTGTTTAATTTTAAGTGGCTTGCTCTAATTCTTCAGTGAAGAATGTTACATGTAGCTTTGATTTCATGACTTCTGGGAGTGTGAATGGGTGGGGGTGAGTCCAGCTGAGGAAGCAGAGATCCAGATGGGGCATAGAAATAAGGAGTAGAGTAGATGGAAATGGTTCAGTCCTGAACCCAAACAGCCTTCCTTCTTCATGTAGAGCAGAGGAAGACCCAAGCAGGAGGGGCAGGGTTGGTTGGAAGTATTTGGGTTGCAATTATTACCATGTAGCAAAATTTAGGGGAAGGAAATTCATCAATAGAGAAAGCATGAAAGGAGCTGCTAGAGCATCCACAGCAAGCAAGTCTGACAAAGAGAAGTAGAGGGAGGCGCCATTCTGCTCTTCTGTCTTGTACAACGCTGAAGTGTGGTGAGGTCTGCTATGCTTCACCAAGTACAGGTCTTAAGGCTGTAGCCAAGGGCGCTGACTCTCTTTATCACTGTTGAAGATCCACGGTGCCTTCTGAAACTATTACTCAAAGAAGAAAATATGAAAGAATGTTTGAATATCTTCTAATAGATGTAAGACAATTTAAGGCCCAGGAGAGATGGTTCAGGGGTTGAGAGCTCTTGCAGAGGACCCAGGTTCAATTCTTAGCACCCACGTGGCAGCTCACAACTGTCTGTAACTCCAGTTTTAGGAGAGCCAATGACTCTCTGACCTCTGCAGGTTTCTGCACACACACGTGGTGCATATACATGCACCCAGTCACATGTGCATATGCACATAATTATTATATTATATGGACTTAATAAAACAAATAATTTTTAAGGAAATGTAAACAGTACAGTAGAAATGCAAGTACTTTTAGAATGGAAACTGTGGGAATGTGAACACAGTGGAAACTATTTTCTCACAGGTGATGAGTGACTTGTCAGTCTTCTGTCTTCACACTTATGATTCAAATATATAAAATATAATTGTAGGTATAAAGTACTAATATCTCAGTATTTTAAATTTCCTTATACTTTGGAACAAATTCTAAATTAAAATGTAGGACTTAAATCAACTTTATAGTAAATATTTGGATTCAATGTTGTTATATTTATTGTTCTTTATATTTTAAGTTTTGGGGTTTTATTTAATTTTTTATTAAATATTTACCTACATGAGTGTTTTGCCTGCCTGTATGTCTGTACCATGTGTGTAACTGGTGCCCATGGAGGGCATTGTTTCCTCTGGAACTGAACTTACAGATGGCTGGGAGCCACTGTGTGGGTGCTGGGAATTGTACTCAGGTCTCCTGGAAGAGCAGCCAGCCACTCCTAACCACAGAGTCATCTCTCCAGCCCCTTTATTTTTTATTTTTTGAGCCAGGTTCTTATTCTATAGTCCAGGCTGACCTTCAGTTCTCCACCCCAACCCCTGAGTGTGAAGAGTGTAAGGATGAGCCACTGTGCACAACTCTGTTCTTACAGCTGAATATTCAACAGTCACGAAGAATCAGAGTATTTAAATTGAGGATTTAATATTTACAAAGAATCTGAATATTTAAATTAAATCTGCAAATGATTGCCCAGTTCAGAGTGAAAATGTAGAATAGAATACAAATTTGATCATAGTGTTAAGGATATGTAGTTTCCTATAGGCTACTGGGCCACTTAAACCTGAGAATCCCCGTGCATTCTCTGAAAATCACAAAAATCAAACAGTACAGGTCATCTGTAGAATAACGAAGATGCTGTTATTTCTTTCTTTTCAGATTATGTTTAGGAAGGAGATGCACACATAGTCCACTTCATATTCTGCAGGAGAATGGGCAGTTCTGTAGCCCACTGTGGAATGGAAGCTGAGTGATATGGTATTGGAGGCTTGGCATAGATCAAGTCTTCCCTAGAATAGCCTCTGGAATTCCTTGCGTTTAGTAGTTGGAATTGTTCTTTCTAAAAGAAGGCATTTAGACGGTCACAAGAGAACATAACTTTTCCTAATAACAATTGTCATGTGAAGTAAGGACTTGCTGGAAGTCAGGAAAAATCTTTAGGCACAAGTATTAATTTTTAAAGGCATTCACTAATTGAAAGCTGTTCATCATATCCTACAAGCCACTTTGTTTCCTATTCTTCTTAAAAGTAAAATGTAAGAAAGAAAATAAATAGGCAAAAGCATTACTCATTAAACAGTAAAATCAGTTGCAAATAATGAAGTCTAGATGCCCAACTGACTAGAACCACCCAATGGGACAGGTAAAAGTGCTTGTGTGTTCACACGGAATTGAATGTGGACAGTGGGTGAGTCAGAGGATGCATTGGAGGATATCTGTGGAAGAGCTGCAGGTGAGGACTTCATGTCTCTAGTCAGAGTTCAAGGGCTGAAATCCACCTGTCCACTTTTGGGTGTCCATAGTAGTCTTCCCCACAGGTGCTAGGATCCTGTTATAGAAACATCCCTCTTTCACTTTTCAGCCCTTACACCAGAAATCATTTATACTCATCTCTCCTACTCTTGTTGATGAGTGTTGTCCTCTGGGTCTCAGCAGTGACTTCTCTGGGGAGGAATTCCCAGGGTCCAGCCCCATTTCTTATCCATTCTTCCCCTTCATTTTGTTCTAGCTCATCATCCCGAATTGAACACTGAAGTCTTTTCTGGTTTCTGGTGTTGACTTACGTTCACTGGCATGCTCGTTAGCTCCCGTTTCCTCATCTCCTAGCACACCACTTTTATGAGCTCAGGGTCTGTCACTGTGATGAGATACTGCATGTGCTCAATAAATACGAACTGTGAGAAAACTGTAAGAGAAGAGAGTAATGGATTACACCTTTAGAGGTGTATATGAATATCATTATTATGGTCAGTCTTCTGTTCCTTATTCACACGAGTGATTGTCCTAACTCTATTCTGTACCATTACACTTAAACAATTTCTGCCAATTTGGGAAAAACATAACTCTATCCATTCTCAGAAAATCATACTCTTTGAATGAGTATGTGTGTCCCTGCATGTGTACAAGTGTGGTCACACATGTGGAGGCTAGAGGACAACCTCAGATGTCATCTTCCGGAATGCCATCTACCTCCTTTGAGACAGGATCTCTGATTGGCCTGGAGTATATGGTTAGGCTAGGCTGTCAGGTCAGCCGCAAGGATCTACCTGTCTCCACCTCCCCTGCCATGGGATCACAGATGCACGCTGCCACACCCGCATTTTCACGTGAGCTTTGTGAATCAAACTCGGGTTCTCATGCTTGCAGGGCAACCACTCATTGACCGAGCCATCTCCACAGTCCTCACCGTAGTTTTAATTTTCACTTTTCTAATGGCTAACGATCTTGAACTTCTTTTCATGTGTCCCAGAGAGAAAGCCATTTGAGGCCTTTGCTTGTGTTTGCTCTACATTTGTTTTTTTTGCCCTCATCTTGGAGCTTCAAGGTTCTTTGTATATTGTGGATATCAAATTGCTCTATTCTGCAGGTTCTTTTGAAAAGATTTATTTTATTCTTAATTACACATATGCAAATGTGTGCGTGGGGGCACACACCCATGAGTGCAGGTGCCCTGGGAACAGAAGGGGAAATCAGACTCATTAGAGCTAGAGTCACAGGACGCAGTGAACTGCTTGCCCATGGTTCTGGGAACCAGACTTGGGTTCTCTAAACTGCTGAGACATCGCCTCATACTCTCTGGATGATTTCTTTTAACAGGCTTGAAAATGGATTTTGCTAAAGAAGCCGTTGCTAAATCCAGTATGACAGTTTACTCTGATGTTTTCTTCCAGCTTTTTTTTAAATTTCTAGCTCTCCTTTTTGGTCATCCATTGTTTTGCCAGGTGAATTTTGTAGAAGATATGTAGTTAAAATTTTCCTGATCTTTCTGTGTCGTTTATCATCCAGGAAAACAAAGTTCAACTGAAATCTGTCTCCAAGAGGTTGTGACACCATTCTCTTCTGGGCTTACACTTCCAATCATTTGTGATGTCTCACAGACATGAGCTTTACCTACACTAGATCTCACTTCTCAGCTTACCAAAATTAACAAAAGAAAAATTTCACTCAACTCTGTAACTTCTCTCGTAATACTAATTCAGACGCCATTTGCTGAGTTATTCATTCATACAATTTTTTTTTTTTTTGGTTTTTTGGTTTTTTCAAGACAGGGTTTCTCTGTGTAGCTTTGCGCCTTTCCTGGATCTCGCTCTGTAGATCAGGCTGGCCTCGAACTCTCAAAGATCCACCTGCCTCTGCCTCCTGAGTGCTGGGAGTAAAGGCGTGCGCCGCCGCCGCCACCTGGCTACAAATATTTAAAAGTTAATAATTTGGCATTTCAGCTAAGTACTACAGCACCCTCTTAAAACTCTGTCACATTGTGCTATGGTCCCTCTTCTTCTATAGGTGTGTAACTTTGGAAATGCAGGAACACCATGCCATTGGTCTCTTAGTCTCTAACAGATCCCAGTTCAGCAAATGGAGTAAATTAAGCAATGAAGAAATGCACACGTTGTCTCAGCATTCTACTGCTATGAGTGGAGATGAACCCTTGACCCTCACATGTGCCCTGCTCTCATGAATCACTGGTCTCAGCTTCGACGGGCAAGTTTACATCCGTGTGCTCTTGGCAAACTTATCAACATTACCGCACCATTTCTCCCTGGCCACCTCTCATCCTTTGCCTGTAAGTGGGATTTTCAGTTACTTCTGGGCAGAGATCATGCAAGATAACCACCAATTCTTTTCTGGATGTGAAATCCAAGGAACGAAATGCTGCTTCAACTCACACGCTTATGCACTTTATATAAATGATCCTGCCAAACCCCTATGAAGTTCTAGTAAAGTCATTTACCAAAATGCTAATCGAAGTGGTTCATATATCCTTAAGTATTTTTTCTCAAAATTTTTATGCAAAAATTACAGATAGCTCTAATAATCTTATGTATGAGAGAACTGATGTGTGTGTGTGTGTGTGTGTGTGTGTGTGTGTGTGTGTGTGTGTGGTGTGGCTGTTTTTTCTTTTTACATTTTTCACTGTAAACAATTTTTCAAAATCTTTTTCCAAGTCCTTTAGAAGCATCAAACATGACCATGGTGAACACAAGATTGATAGCTTCCAGCATGACATCCGACATTTTTAATCGCATTCCATGTTGAGTAAGGACACATTGTTGGATCTTTTCCAGGTCTTTGGGGGTTTTTGAATGGATAGATTTCAATTACCTAATTTCTTCAAGCTACAGCATAGTCCACAGACAGAAATTTTCTGAGTTTCAATGCAAACACAATACTAGTAAAATAAAATTTTAAAAAATTACTCTTGGAAAATGAGAAAAGATCACAGTGGCTGGTATTCAACAAATAAGCCCTGCTGGTATGCTAAAAAATAAGATGTAACAGCCAGGATTGTCTGAGCAGGCTTCCCACCCTGGTGGCTGTTTTCAGTTTCTCCTGCTTCCTGGCACCCACTCCTCAGACCTGCTGGTTTCAGGCAGTGCGTTAGATGGCACTATTCACATAGTTTACGGCTGCTCTCTGTGCAGACATTTTTATTGAACAGAACCAATGCACACTTTCGTTTGGGATTTTGTCCCACTTCAGCTCTGCTTCTAAAGGGACTGTTTTCCTTTAGATTCTCCTGTATGTTTTTGATGCAACTGGGCACAGGGGGTGACTCTTCACACATGTGTAATTGAGGCCATTACACAACAGACCTAAGAGTGCTCTCAATAGCATCTGACCCCTTCTACCTTACTTAAGGAATGAGAAAGCACAACATATTGGTGGATGTTTAGGGTCCCACAGAGATACACCCTGCCCCCATATGCTAATACAAACCACCCATGCTCCCTGAAATATCTTTTTTTTAAAGATCATATTTAAATCATATTCTTCATTTTAAAGTATTCCTAATCAAAATGTCTCATTAGCTAATTAGTTTTTGTTATCCCTTTCTCTTTTTCCCTTTCAAACTTGACCTGGATCTTGGGCTTTAGAGAGAGAAAGCAAGCCTCCAATCTAACCCTCCTTATGCTTCTGTTTATTTTTAGCTTCAAATTCAATAAGGATAATTTGCAGGTCCAAGGCTGACTTAACTCCCTTGGAGCAGAGTCCATTTGGTACATGGACCAGATGCCAAATAATTTAATATGTCTTAAATGCCATCAGGAAAATATCGCAGAAGTCTAAAATCAGGACTCTTTGAGTGTTAGGTCATAGCTTTTTCTTTGAGAAATTTAGCTTGTTAAAACAAATCCTAAAGTCACTGTTCTCCAACCAGCAGACTGATCAGTCAGCCCTTTCTAACATCTCCTCCCCCACCAAGCTCCATGTTCCAGTTTCCAGAAAAACCTGGGACCTCTGGACTGGAGAGGTCACATAATGCCATATGTTAAATCTACCGAGACTGAGTTTAGAAGCTTCTTTCTCCCTGCCCTAAGTGAGAGCAAACAGTCTCTGTGGTTAGGGTAAGCAGGCTTTCCATCAGCCAGGGCCACAAGGTCAGGGAAATAAAGGGGGCTTTGTAATATCTGAGACTTAACTGTTCTGATTCCTTCTAGGCACGTAAGACATTTTAAAATATGCTTAATAGCAATAAGCACTTGCATATTAGTTGGAAGGATAAATTTCTAAAATGTATTAGTTAAATGAATGTAACGTGAATGAATAATACTGGATATCTGATTATAACCACACAGTTCTCACGAAAGGGCAGATGTCATGCTTTCTATTATTCCGTTGGCTACAGGGGGAAATTGAGACTCATATGTACCCCACTCCAACACTGGCCTAAATTTGCCTTGACTTTTTAGCTCAGGGCAGAGCTAGAGGGTCTCCCTGCCCCCACCCCAGTCAGGAAGTAATTATGGAAATAGCTAGAAAGAACCCCCTTTCTTCCTGGCAGGCTAATTTGCCACAATCCTCCAAGGTTCCCTTGGGAGCTCCTTTCTCTGAATTTAGGGATTTTTTTTTAAAGAGATGGGTATAATTTTAGAGAATTCATAACTTAAAGAAACACTTAAGTAGAGAGATGCCCGTTAAGTGAGAGTTTCTGTCCAAAACCAATCAAAAATTTAAGCAAGTGTGATAGACTACACTTTTTAATACCCACCATATGTCTGCTTTTATTCAGGGACCAGAGGAGTGGGCTAGTGCTTATTTTCACAGATTGTATAAATAACAGCCCTGTAATGACTTCTTTCTTTTGGTGATGTGTTTTAGAATGCACTAAATAAAGTAATAGGGAAAAACTTCAAGCCAGCACTAGTAGTTAGTACAGACGGCCCACTAAATGGCCTTTGGTATTGGTGACTGTGGGTCTTTGGGGAATGGGCTGTTTTACAGGTAAAGATAAAGGTGACTGCTCTGGAAGGCTTCAGTGTTGACATTAGTATTTCCTGTAGTTAATTTCCCCCTCTGGTTCCTTCAGCTTTGCTTAATGATATGTACATGGAAGAGTATGTTTTCAGACAAGGTTGTCTAGCTATATTCTACCGGCTTCTCCCTCTGTCCTTCCGTTCAGGAAACCAAGCCCCACCTTCGCTCGCTCTGCTGCTGCTTTGTCTCTGCGGGAGTGGGAGGAGCGGAGGGAACCATCCTGCATTTGTGCCTCAAGGGACACAAGCCGTTCATATTTGTGGAGTCTCTCTGTGTCCAGGCCCTGGGCTAACCTGTTACATATGTGGGGGTATAATATTTCAAAGTGCTAATTGCCCGGTATAACTGACAATTCTCTCCAGCGTGGTCCCTAAATGGAAAACCAACATGACTGTGGGGACGATTTACAGTGGGCAACAAAGGTCTTTAGCTTCTAAGTTCAAAGGGCACCATCTGTGGTAGACAGTGAACTTTGAAAAAGAGTGCAGCCGGCAAGGTCAGGTTTTTCTTACTCATTTGAGACTGAGGAGATAAAGGAAGGCCTGGGGCTGGCAACTGAGTTTCTCTAAAGTGGCAGAGTCCCCTCAAATACCGGGCTGAATGTTCCTCTCCCTCCCATGCTTGTATTTGCTGGAGCTGCTTCCAAGGCCAGCTGGAATCTGCAGTTGTGCAAAGAAAGACTGCGTTTCTTTCTTTGGGATTTGAAGCAAAAAGGGAGCAATTGAGTACAGTGGAGATTTGCTAAAGAATTGATTGAACTTGTTGGTCAGAGCGTTTGCAGGTAGTGGATTCTTTTGTTCTTGTAATTCTCCCTGGCAAACTTCCTCCTTTCTGACTTAGTAATAAACAGTCTGGAGTCTCCCTGCTTCTAGGTGGTCCTCGTGTGGAATAAGAAGCTATCAGGCATTTGCTACAATGACTTCATTCCCTAGTAATTTCTCCATGAGTACATCCAAGTCTTTGCAGCAGGTCATTGTAATTTCGCCACTTCCTATCAACTGTGCTCTGTCTATCTGCTCAGTCCTCAGCACCAGCCATTGGGCTTTTGGTTTGCTCCCTGGCCCTGCATCCTTTCTCCTCCTCCTCTGATATCTCCAGTGTCCTTCGTTAGCGCTCTCTCAACACACAGGCTAGGGAGCACGGTTTATTTTATTCTCAAAAACTGTCATTTTTGAAGCAAACGTCTGGCTTCTAAGAGTGAGAAATTCAGCATCTTACCGGGCGGGCGGGAGGAATACTCTGTATTTCCTCCTTCCCCAGAAAATAAGCCCAGCCTCTTTGCAGTTCCTTCCTGTGTTTCTATTTTTAAACAACCCCAAGTAGCCATTTTGGAGCCACAGTGACCACCAGCTGTTGGGATTTCAGCAGGGAGATAAGAGCTTTTAACTGTCTTTGCATGTGGCACACAGGCTGCTCTTACAGTGTCGATCCACCAGCAAGCTGGGCCAGAGGTTAGGGTCTTAGGTTCATACAGAGCCCGCTGCACAGATGTCATTTTGGACAAATCATTTGTCTTTGTCTCAGTTCTTCATCTGCAAGATGGATTTCTAGCACTACTGGCTTAGGATGAAATGATCTGGGAAACATGCAAACATTTTCAACATTAAGAAGGTTTTAGAATGCAGAGGAGTGGTTTACTCCTTGGAGATAAGGTGATAAAAAATATACACCATCTTTTACTAAGTCTATTCAGAATAATAGGTACTGTTTAGATTAGATTTCTTTTAATATTGGTATTAAAGCAAATCAATTTGGAAGACAAATACAATTCAAAGTGTTTGAACACATTCATTTTCATTAGTTATTTAAGGCAATCAATTTTGGCAAACTTGAGAAAATTGTGCTGATTGTAAGTCAGATTATTCCATTTACATTAAAATAACTAGACCTTTAAAAAGTCATCAAGCAAACACTACGAATAAGGGCGCCATGGTGGGACCCCTAGTACTTACATGGTGAGATGCCTTCCTTGTTCAGTCTAACCTTTTGAAATGTTATTCTATTTTTATACTTGCTTGTGACAATCAGATGCAAGCAAACGTCATCTTCAGGAAACAAACAAACAAAAAATCTAAAATATTTTGAAGGATATGCAGTTCTGTTTCCATTTTCAGGATGGAAGTACTGTAAAATTGGCTATAGCATATTTATTTCCTACAGAATGGTCCCAGTGGGATATTTATTTCTATATTAAAAATTGTCATTTAAATGTAAAAATTATGCTTCTTGTCACATTGATGTCCTGTGTCGCCTATGTTTCCAAAAGTGATAGATGGAATAAATAACCACGTCTACCTTCTTAAAAACAGTAAGCAAAAATAAAATCATATTGTACTTTTTTTCCATTGCTCTGATGTAGCAGAAAAAAGAAAAAAAATAGGAGACTTGGTCAGGGGTTGAGGCTGTAAGGTGGGTGTAGTTCAGTTGGTGTAAACAGAAACTCAAGAGGGAAATGGTTGACCATTGCAAACCTGTGCTCTGTCGCTGCGTGAGCTCTGTGAACACTGTGAGCATGCCTGAAAGTCAAACCCCATTTGCCTGAGAAACTCAAACCCATCTCAGGACTGTGTGAAGTCCGTGCCTGTGATGAGATTCAGAAGTATCACTTCTCTCATTTGTCCCTCACCCCTAAACATTTGCACAACTCTGGTGGCATTTTAAAGCCACCCATGATGAGGTCAATATTTTAGCTTGGCATTTGTGTCTGGAGAAGGATGCTGACCAAGCTTCCTCTCCCAGAGTTTGCTCCTGCAGACTGGTGCTTTTTGGTAAACACTGCTGTCTCTTGACAAGATTACAAATAGCTTTGATGTCAGGGAAAAACCTCTTCCTCCCATGGCTAATTTTATCTCCAGGCAGAACATCCATGGTCCTTTGTTCATTGTGAGGGCTTAGTAAATGCTTTTAATTAAAAACCAAGAAATGTATCCCATTTAGCTAGTTCCTGTTTGCCAAACAAAAACTGTAGTTCTGTCTTTAGTAACAAATAGAATAATACATATTATAGGAGTAATCAGAAAGAAGCCTGTATAGACAACTGAAAAAAAAAAAAAAAAGAAAGAGCAGTGAAAACTTCAGGAAAAAAACCACAACTTCTAGGAGAAAAATGTTACAGGAAATACTAGAAGAAAATATTGAGGTGCAGTTACAATGGGAAATGGTTTCCATTTGCCGTGGTGCTCTCTGTGGATTTTTGTCTGTTCTCTATAGACAGTGCCTCCCAAACATTCGTGGACTGGGCTTTGTGTATGAATATACGTTTTTGTTTCCTACAATAAATGCCCTTGTACAGTTGTGGAGTTGTGTGGTAAGTGTATGCTAATGTTGTACGTTTCCTTCTAATCCCATCTATAGTGCTGTAAACATCTCTTCAAAGTCCATTGAATTGACAATTTCCTTCCCTTTGTGACAGACACCCTGAAGTTTGAACTGTTGGCAATAAACCTCTATTTATTTTATATGAAGTGCTTAGCCATGTGCTCTTCGTGCATAAACATGTCTCTTTATTTTCTGAGGCATCCTTTGAACTCTATACAATTCTCCACAATCTCCCTACTGTATTAAATATATAGATATGTAAACATGAAAAATACATATAAAGGGACCATGTAGTATGTAAGGCTTAATTTTCCTTCCAAAAACCTTTTCCTTCCATATTAATCATTTATTTTTATTTTTATTCTTATTTATCTGAGGATGACTTTGGACTTTGATCTTCTTGCCGTCACTCTTGAGTTTTGCTGGGATCATAGGTTTGTGCTCCATATCTGGTTATATGTGGTGTTAGAGATTTTACCAAGGGCTTTGTGCATGCTAGGCTATGACTCTATCAACTCATCCACATTTTCATGCCATCAGTTAATTATTAACACCATCACCCATAACTACAACTGCAGGACAAGAAATAGAGACCAAGTTCCTCATCCTCTAAAATTGTATAAAATTAAAAGCTTAGCTTTGCCTGGTTAGATCTACTAACTGTTGTATTCACTGCGTCACATAGATTCTATACAGTAAAAACCATAGCTACAAAATTCTAATTCACAGCAATAAGGAGGATGACTGCCATGTAGTCTGTGCTGCCCGAGGGGCTGTCTATCAACCCCAGCACAGCTGCAGAAGTGGGTGGAAAGGGTAGACACAACAAGATCTCATATCCCAGGGACAGTCCAAGTGTAGGAATGCTTTTAGTGTCTCCTCTAGCCAGAGTGCTACATGGATGCAGTCCTTTCATCTGGGTGGATACGGCTTTGTTTGCTTTCAATTTATATCAAAGTGAAATATACACATAGTGAGACATATCATAAGTGTATGAAATGGTGTTTTAAACATTGTATAGGAAAGCTGGGAGTGCTGGTGAGCACCTGTGATCCTAGCTCCTGGGGGACAGAGGCAGAGGGTCAGGCATTTTCCTATATATAGTGAGTTCAAGGTCAGCCTAGGCTACACGGAAAAAGTAAACAAACAAGGAAAAAATGTATACATGTATGTAGCTACTCGTTAAAATTTCCATATTTCTCTTGTGACAAATGCAATGTCTAGGTCATAGGATGTATATTTGATTCTCAAAGAAACCCAGTCACTTACTGTTCTCCCATCTCATTCCTATGTTAATCTCTAATGCATTGGACATTAAACCTACTGTCATATTCTGTTTTTTACCTCTTCTGATTATTTTCCATGTTGTTTTGTATTGTCTGAACATCATACAATTGTACAAAATATCCATAATTGAAATATATACATGTATACATAAATATGAAACACATATAAATATGTTGGTAAATCAAAATAAATATCAAATGAAAATTATTCACCTGACTTAGTAAACTGTTTACATAATTTAAATGAATATGTATGTGTTGTGAGATATTTGATTACACTGTGTAAAGATATGTCACTCTGATTGGTTTAATGAAAAGATGAGTGGCCAATAGCTAGGCAGGATTTCCAGGCACAGAGGATGCCTGGAAATCAATTACCTCGCAACACACGTATATTCATTTAAATTATGTAAACAGTTTACCAAGTCAGGTGAACAATTTTTATTTGATATTTATTTTGACTTGCCAACATATTTAAGAATTCATCTTTAAAAAGTTCTTTCTGGCATGTCTTGTTTCTATTATAATTTTCTTTTTACTTGAAAAAAGTATTCTGTGTTTGGTAGTAGCATTGTCTTATGGTATTAGTTTGTGTCAAAAGGCTTTTATCCACATTTTGGAAGACTGTGGTCACTTAGCATAGGTTCCCAGGCTGACTATTTCTGTTGCTGTTGTTTAAACTTGAATGGCGTTTCATTGTTTCTGTGTGTTTGTTTGTTTACAGCACTGGCCCGGAACCCAGAGCCTCAGACTGCCCAGTGAGTGTGCTGCCGCTGAGCTGCACCCCGGCTCTATTTATTTTTACTGAGAAACGTGCAACAGAGACTGATTTGATCCTTGGATAAATAAAGCTATGGTTCTCCTTTGGCTGTTTGGAGGTTTACCTGTGTCCTTTTGTTGCTGGCAGATCTTAACAGCTGATCCAGGGGTGGTTTTCTCTGTCATTTGTTCAGCTTTGGGGTCACATTACTCTTGGCTGTTGATTGTCATCTTTCATGTATTTCCAAGGCTTCTGGATTATTCACTCTTCACGTACTGGTCCTTAGTATCCTGCCCTTTCCTCTCATCCCGGATTACAGCCCTGCATGCCACATGCCATCTTGGCACCTTGTGCCACACTCTCTCTTCTGCTTTCCTAGTTTGTCCTCCCCATGTGGTAAGGTGGGTGTTTTGTCTACTCTCCTATTTCCCTGTGTATCACCCTTTCCTCACTTCTGTTCAGACCAGTCACGTGCATAGCTGTTGTTTTCTTTACTTCTATTTCTTATACTTTTGAGTTCTAGAGATTTTATTTGATTCCCTCCTTGAACGGATTGGTTTGTAATGAAATACTTTCCATACCTTGCTAAGTATTTCCTTGAGTGACTGGAGACTCTGTACCTTCTAACTCCACAATCTGTGTCCTACCTGCACCTCTTTCTGTCAGCTTTAGTCTCCTAGATCTGGTCACAGCCACACGGCTGTCCCTATGCTCACCTCCTCTCCAAGGTCGTGGCTCCTGGAATACAGATTTTCATCTCTCTGTTTTGTGAGACTGTCAAGATCTCTGCTCAGCCTCTTTGCCTTCTTCTGATCTCTTAGTCCACCTTTCCGTGTTCTGAGGGCCTGTGGTATGGTGAACACAAGGGCATAGAACAGGAGTTTCTTCATTTCAGAATTTTCCTGCCTTTTGGGATCGTGGTCCCGACAAACATAGGCTTCTGCCCTAGCGTTTCCAAACTGCCAGCAGACTCATCAACAACACTGTCAAACTTTTGTAGTTGTACTTGGTTGGAAGACTGGTTTATGTTAGTGTTACCTCGTGTTTTTAAACATTACACAGGACTTGTTACTGATAAATTCCCTGGGGTTGTCACTCAGTGCAGAGGTTCAGGTAGTAGTCAACTTCAGGACAGAGTCAGACTGCTGTCAAAAGAAGCAAGAAGCTGGCCCTCCTCCAGTTCCTCCCTCTTTTCCTCCTCCTTCTTCCTTTCTTGAGTTGAGTGGGTTTTTTTTTGGTGTGTGTGTGTGTGTGTGTGTGTGTGTGTGTGTGTGTGTGTGTGTGTGTTTTGAGACAAGGTTTTATGTAGCAGAAGATAACTTGGAACTTGTCATGTGGTGGAGGCTGGCCTTGAACTTCTGACACCCTGCCTTTACCTCTGAAGAGCTGGGATTGGTTAGAGCAAACCACAAAGTATATTCTTCCCTACCCACTGGCATTCCTCCAGCTAACGCCCTCAGGAACAACCCTGTACCTGGGGAACATTTCAAAACCCCTGAATTTTCACAGTTCTTCTCTGAGTATTAGATTCCTTGTGTGTGACTTGCCTATGAGCCAAGTGACCGCCACCATCCGGTGAGTTCACTTGACCCCAGCCCACTAAAGGATTGTCCCAGCTGAGTTTGTTGACTGTTTAGTGCCCCTCAACATTTGTGGAGAAATGGAGAGGGTCTTAGTGCCTGTAACTGAGTACACAGGGGCTCTCTACTGCCTGCTGTTTGCAGCTCTGCCTCAGCTGCATGAGAAGGAACTAGAAGATAGAAGCCTTGGAAGAACAGGAGGAAGGAGATCCATCTCTGCAGCCACCAGAATCTCTCATTTCTCTTTGGTAAAGGCTTTTCAAGTGTAGGCTCTTGGGGAAGGAGCACCCAAAACCCTGTAAGTCACCCCTCTCGTATGCTATGTAAAGAACCCCAATGAATCCATTGGTTTCCTAAAGTGAACCTTGGTGGAGAATCCTGACTTAGTTTCTCGTTGGGGCCTTAGAAGAAAGGATAGCTGTTGCTTATGTCTCCCCTTGGGAAGGATTTTTAGCAACAACATTATATAAATACTACAAAACATAAGCCAATCTCCTTCCCCACCAAGAACAGAAGTGCAGGCTGATGAGCAATTATCAGTTCTTCATCAATTTAGCCAGTGTCCGGGCTATCAGTTGGAATCAGTATGTTAATCTTCTTCTCTATCTTTTCTCAAAGTATGTGTGTATGTTTGTGTTGTGAGTGTGTGCATGCGTAAACTGCATATAAATGTGAACTTTGGATCATCAGAGAAATACCTTCAACTTCTGTTTCAGATTTAGTGAAATTAAAAGGCCGCATGAATCACTTCTTATTTTGTGAGTTTTCAGAGAATATTGTGTGGTATTGAGAATTAAATCTTTCAAAACTTCATGTTCTCTCTCACATGTATAGCATAGACTTTCATTGGTGTGTGTGTGTGTGTGTGTGTGTGTGTGTGTGTGTGTGACCTGAAAGTAGGAGACTGAGAGGTGAGGAAGAGGACTGAAGAGAGAAGGAAGAGAAAGTAATGGACTCTGTGATAGGGTTAGAAAGCAGGGAGAAGAGAAGTGTGTGTGTGGGGGGCAAATGGTCAGGGAACAGCAGAGCGCCATCTAAGAGCCACACTGATATATACATACAAAAATGTCACAGTGAAACCCATTATTTTTCATGTTAACTAAAAAATAACAAAAATATGTCACTACAAGACTTAATGTACAACTAACAAATAATTGATTAACTCATAATAAATCAGCTTAACAGAAAGTACATTGACACACACAATATGGTTAGCATATTTTCTTTTGGTTACAAACTACATTATTTTGTATCTCGCAGGAAAGCATTCCAACTTCTAAGTTCATTCTCATACATTCTCATGATTAACCTCAAAATCCTTAGAACTTTAAATACTGTGGACTTACTGATAGATGTTGGGGAAGAAGCATTTCCTAACATGTCAGTGCCCACTGTTTACTTAGCAAATTGTGTTCTAACACATCTCTACAAGGGCCATTTGATTTGATTATTTTCTTTCTTTTTAAAAATCCAGCTCTCATCTTCATTGTGGTAGGGAAGTTTAGGACTTAAGCAATCATATAATAACTAAATAAACAAGAATTCATTTGGAAAAGTCAACTCTTCCTTTGCATGCATGATCTTCAAGCATGCAATATCTACTAGTAAAATTTTCCAACAGTGAAATGTAGATATGTTAGAGTTTATGCAAATTCCTAGTCCTTCAATGTCCTCTTCAAGAAAAGGAAGTTATACTTGAGTACTACAAGTTTGGTGAGCACAATTAGATTTTGATAATAGTAAATTCTTATTTATCTAGTTAATTTTTGGCACCTAAATTCCTTAGGGGTATGCTGTTGAGACAGTCACTGTGTGGGAGGGACACTTATCTTCTTTTTTTTGTGTGTGGTTTTTCGAGACAGGGTTTCTCTGTGTAGCTTTGCGCCTTTCCTGGAACTCACTCTGTAGCCCAGGCTGGCCTCGAACTCACAGAGATCTACCTGGCTCTGCCTCCCAAGTGCTGGGATTAAAGGCGTGAGCCACCACCACCCGGCCACTTATCTTCTTGTGGTTCTGGGTGCCAGCCCTCAGTGCTCGATATGCCCTTAAATGCTGTGACCAATTAAACCTTGTTATAATCAGAAGCCGAACATAGTCATAAGTGTTCTCTCTGTTCCCATTTTCTTTATTCATTCGCCTTTGGTAGTTATTAAAAAATCAGAACCTGGATACTTTGCACAGAAATGTTTAAACTAGACTGCCAAAACCCGTTACCCACAGCTTTTAAAAAACCACTTTTCAGATGTACAGGAATTCTTATTTGTCGAAAATCTGCATGAATCTAAAATTAAACACAACAACAGCAATCCATGCTAAAAAGACTTTATAAAGAAGGAAACCATGGCAACAGAATTATTTATTTTTAACTGCACCAGATATCATCTCTACCTTGACCCCAAAAATAAGTAGGTACACTTAAGGCCCTGGCTTTTCCTATGTAGCCTTGTTCCCACTGACATTCTGCAAATCAAAAGTAGCCATGGAAATTGTCATATTTGTATTTCTAAATGCAACGCGAGTCATACTTCTTTTCCTATTTACTCACTTCGGATGTCTTGAAAACAGACTTTGAGGAAGGAACTCCTATGAATGTCGAGATGAAACTCAGCTCCTGCTTCTACTGCCTACCACAGGCTCTCTGGTGGTGAGAGGGGGTCTGATCCTATCTTGGAGAAGTAGGCTCACCACACCAGACAAACGCAGACCCCAGTGTTATGACAACTAACGTTATAGCATCCTCACAGTGTACTCAGGGATCCTATCTTCGCTCATTCCCTGGAGTGTTTGCTTTGAAACTGCTCCTTACCATCCTGTTCTTCCATCTCAGGGCCAGATAAGTCGCATTTAACTATGCATTTTCCTTTATCGAAGCTCTACCACCTTCAGGCAGAAGACTGGGTCTTGTTAGAATAGCTTCAAAGTGCTCCTCAGAAATTTTCATGATTGATGAAACTGGAAACGAAAACCATATTTTCCTATTTATCCTTTTCAAAAACAAGTCACTTTAAACAAAGGAAGCTGAGTTGAGGGTCAGTAAAAGTATTTTAATGTAGGTTTAGGCATGAGGGCTAAGAGAAATGGAGGTGTGCTGAAGGGAAGGCAGAGCACGTCAGAAAGTGTGGATGTGTGGGCTTCTCAAAGAAGAGCGGAGGAAGGGCATACAGAATTATCAGTGTTCCCTAGAGGAAGAGAACTGATAGGAGATACATATTTATCTATATTTATATTGATATCATAACTATAACATAACAAACTATATATAGATATAGTTCCATACAAACTATAAATGAACTATACATATATAGTTTATGAATAGTGACAGCAGTAGCCTCCTACCTGAGAGGCAGAGGATCTGGAATCTGGTAGCTCCGTCTTGGAGGATCTGGAATCTGGTAGCTCCGTCTTGGAGGTTGGGTACCTCAGCAGTGGGAGCAGTGTCACAATGGCTGTCTTCTCACGGAGAGCCTGAGAACCTGGTAGTTGTGCCCATGAGGGTGGATGCCTCAGCAGTCCCAATCTGGTGCTGAAAGACTTCCTTAGAGCAGGCCTGAAGATGGAAACTTCGGAGTGCTGGTTCTGATGTCAGTGGTGGAAGCTGTAGCAAGAGCAGGAGGGAGGGCTGAGTGGGTCACAAGAGCCCAGGGCAAATGATCCTCCTGCTACACCTTTTCCCATCTAGGCCACTGCGGGAAGATCCTACCCACCCTCCTGGGTCTTCCTATATCAGTGGAGACACTCGGGGCAACCCTCAGTCACAGCTCTCTAGTTAGGAGATTTTAACCTGTGGCAAGTTAACATAAAAACGAAGCATCGCACATGCCCAAGGGTAGGCACAGACTCTTCACAACACACTTTCAACACAATTATTTATTTGGCAATCTAGTAACTTGTTTTAAGAAATACCAACAAATCCAATATGGTACTTTAACTGTGTCTTTCATAATTCCTTTATTTTTACTTCCGTTAGCAACACCAGTGAGGAAAACTCAGTACGTCCAAAGCTACAGCCTCATCCTTCATTGCTTCTGCTATGTAGACGTTCCCAAGAGTCCTAATGGAAACATGGACTTTCCTGTTGAAGATCAAAGACCTCGGTAATAGAAATCAGCACCAGAATATGTTTGAAGGCATGAAGGGAATAACTCAGTAGCTAATGGAATCAGATAGAAAATTGACCTTACATTTTCTGAAATAAATGGAAAATTTGAGGTAGAAAAGCACTGTGGCCTGCTTGTCCATGATCCATTTCCGGGGTTAAATCAGGGGCCAAAAGAAGAGTGTGTCTTTAACAGTCTAGTCGCAGGAAGCATTCAGCTCCTTGGAGTTTCATTTAGGTTTCCTCCCCACCTGTCTCTGTTGTTCATTTCCAGGGTCTCCACCCCCTGGCTTGGGGGGTAGGCCCATTTCCTTGACTTCCATCCCATGCTTTCTAGGATCAGAGGCAAGGTTAGCAGGTATTTGTAAGAATACAGGCAAACCTCCAGCAGGTACTCAAGGAAAAGAGTGACTGCTTAATGATGCATTGAGTGTTACATCTGTTTGTTTTTTTTTCCCTGAAGTAAAAGAAGACAGAAGAGAACAAAAACACAGCTTCAAATTGCTTCTTTGAAACCAGAAGATGCCAGAAGTGCTTTGCCTTTCAGCTTTGGTACAGAGAAACGGAGTCTTCCTTTGCTTGCAGAATGAGAGAGGCAGAGCTATCACAGTTTCTCAGTTTCCACAGCTGCAGTTACTCTGTTTTCTGTGATGGCTTCTTTGTTTCCAACACCTCCCATTTTTGGTAGCAGCTTGGAAGATTTATTCCGCAAATATTTAGTTTGCCCCAGCATGGAATGAGTCAGTGCCCATGATAAATGAAGAAATGATGATCATCGATGCCTGGCTGTGGGCGTGCAGGAACATGAGGGAATCCAGGTGCAGCTAAAGTTTGTAATCCTTGAGGGACATAAAAGTGAATCCCGCTTACTCAGCAACCAAGAGATAATGAGCCCCAGAGTAAAGGAGATGGTGCTGACTGTTTTCTGTGTTTTGTGGAATATTGTGAGGTGGGTGTCCTTAAGAGAAAGCAAACTTCAAGCTTGTCCTCTGAGCTCCACATGCCTGCACCATGACCCATATCCTTTTACCCCACACACAAGTGTGTATACATGTGCCCAATATAAACAGATAAATAATATAAATTCAAATTAACCTAAAACAATTTTTGACATAATTTAACATAGAAATAAGAAAAACAATAGACACCTGTTCTTTCTGGGTCTAGACCAGATTTATCATCAACCTTTACTAAATTTGATATCTTTATACTGGAACACCATTTAAAAGTTGATAAAGCTCAGAGTAGCACTGTTTACTCCTGAGAAATAAAAGTGGAAAATTATTAAAGGTATTAACTGTGTAATTACATATGCAAGTGGTAGGGAAAACATGAGCCCTGAACATTGTTCTCTTTGATTTCCAAGAAGCACTCAGTTTTGAGTGTGAGTATTTAAACTGTGTGTGATTCACTAAAGGCAGAACCCAAGGTCTCCCTTGCATTTTATCATGAAGACACATTTCCAGCCCCTTAGCGGATTGTGCCAGTGAAAGCAAATACAAAAGGAAGAACTCCAAATTTAACGAAATGGGAATTGAATATTTAAACCTTGATATTTTGTTCAAAGCCATGTTACTATTTACATTTTTACTTGTGTATTATACTTACATTTAGAAGTGTCTAAAGCACAATAGGATTCAAAGAATATTTGAGACAATCAAAGCGGAGGGGAAAATCAGGGAGAACTGAGCCAGAAGGGGAGGCATGCCAAAGCTGTGACTGTCTCAAGACCCACTTGCCCACTTTCCAGAGCGCCGAGGTTCCTGCCCATTGCCCTCAGTGGGAAGCCAGTGATTACATCTTCCACAATGTCCACGAACCAAACCACAATAGTCCTCAGGAAGCGTTGCTATCCTCGATACTTAGACTGAGAAACATTTCTTCCTCCTGTGGGTCTTCATAAAAGAGCTCATGAATCATCTGGTGGGCGGGCTCCTGGAGAGGCTCTTCACTGGAGTGGCATGCATTTCACGGAGGCACTGCCTCCTAGAATGCCCCCAGGGGCTCATACACACTCTGCCATCCAGTAACTGAAGTTACTTAACCCTTCTGTGGCCCGTGGGCCTTCACTGGGATCCGAGAGCCTGAGTGATCCCTTGGGCTCCTTCCAGCGCTAACCTTCTCTGTTCTGGCTTTTGGCTTTTGATCATTTCAGTAGGTGTTTTGAAAGTTCTGTTTGCTAAACAAACAAACAAACAAACAAACAAAGAAACACACACACACACACACACACCAAAAACCAACTCCCAGCTTCTTTTGAAAGAAGATTGTGTGGGTATGTTTGGTGTGTGTACTCAAACTTCTTGTGACTATAGTGAGAAACCCAAGGGAGTCTACTTGAGGGGTAGAGGGAGTTTATTAGAACATAAATTGGAGAAAACAACTCACTAAACAGAGTAGGCAAAATCGTCGCAGGGTCCTGGAAGGCAGATGTCCTGTCCCACGCTGCTCCTGCCGCCTGAGTCAGTCCTGCACCATCCAAGCCCACAAGGGAGAGAGGGACCAGGCCTACATGCCCCTCAGCTTAAGCTAGCCCCGAGGCCACGCCCTACGGGCTGGACTTCAAGGTCAAAGGTGGAACAGGTATCACTCCATCTCCCCTTTTTGTCTAAATAAGAAAGTTCTAATCTAATACAAAATTATATACAATTGGAACAATTTTCAAGTATTATCCAGGAGAGGGGAAAGATAATAACATAAACAAAATAGAAACACAACCAACAAGAACAACATCAAACAAGAAACACATACTAAATGTTCATAAATATCTAGACCACAGGCAAATGGCAAGTTACAGAGATTACTCCAATAGCTGTCCTATCCTGAAGAATTTAATTTTGTACCTAAAATGTTCTTAGCTAAGATATGAGAGGATTATAACTGTAATTATCTGGTCTTCAACCCCATCAAAGACCTGAGAAGGAAAATAATATTATCTGAGAACACAGGAAGTGCAAGCAAGCAAGTTCTGAAAATTGCAAGAATTGACAGAGACAGCTGGCAGCCTGGACAGTCACATAGTGTTATCAGCACCATTGGGGCATTCATTTTTGGCTACAGGCCTAGAATATCTGACAGACCATTTTTAGAAGCAGGAACTTTGAAAGACTGTCTTACCGTGTCTTGGCAAGTTTCAGCAGTCACTTTTTTTTTTACGTCCTGTTCATCTGGAAAGGACAGCCTTCCTACTGTCGGCAGCAGAGGCAAGGGCAGTTCTTTGCTCAGCAAGCCTTTTTTTTTTTTTTTTAACCAAGAAGACAGACTTCCCTACGGAGTGTCTTAGAAGATCAATATTCTCTCAGGATCAGATCAGTGTTGCCAGGAGCAATCGTGTCTCTCATCCACAGAATTCTAAGTTATCAAAACATTTAAATGCCATATTCTCTAGGTCTGTGAAGTGTTTGAAGATTATCTATCCATCTGCCATATGTTTCTGTAAATCTGGAAAACCTAACTAACAAAACTGTAGCTATGAAAAGCATGGGTGACTATTAATCTGAAAGTCTTATCCACCTAAATAACCTAAGGACTGAGGCTTCACATATCAAGGTAAACAATCTGTAAACAGATGTGTGGTATAAGGACAATGATCTCAAAACTGTGACAATATACAAAATACCTTAATCAGAGGTAAAAATGTATAGTACAATGTGACAACAATATCCTTAATATCAATATTTAAAATATCCTAAACAGAGGAAGAACATACATATAGTATGGCAAATATAATTTTACATTTGTATCAACATAATTTTGATACATTTGTATCAATTTTACATTTGTATCAATACACGAAATATTTCAAATAGGAGTAGGAACATATACAATATGAAAATTACACTTTTGAATTTGTATCAATATACAAATGATCTTAAATAGGAGTAGAAAAATCGTTTATATTTGTATCAATATACAAGAATCCATACCAGCGCAAATTATCTAAGACTGTTAATTTGCTAAATTCGTTCACCAGTAGATACAATAATCTACCTTAGTATCTTATCCTACCTATTTCCCTATTTCCTTTTCAAAAAGAGAACCCTGAGGTCATAGATGGAACATGTACCCACTGCCCTCCACAGTACCTAATAAAGTCCAGGCAAGAAAGAGAAGCCATAAGAAGCCATATTAATGGTTAAAAGAGAAGTATTTAAGGAGTTACTAACTGTCACTAAGGAAGCATCTGTAATGGTATAGAAAAGGACACTGAATGACAGTTCACAGTGAAAACTTACCTGAAGAGCATGTGCTCCCCAATGCCAAGTTTAGACTTCACTGGAGAGGTTGTGGCTGGATCTTCTGGCTGCAAGGTTCCTAATGCCTCAGGCCAAGTCCAGTTTATTGCTGAGTCTGGAAAGAAGGGACGTGTACAGGAACTGGTGAGAAGGATATCTTCTAATGAGGTCCCAGCAACACTTGTGAGGCCACATGTGTCCAGAGTTTCCATGCAGCCACACTGTAGAAGAAGGAGAAGAGCAGATACACCCACTCAACAGAAGTCTCTTCCCCTGGCACTGTCCCTCTGTTGATACCTATGGTTGGTGAAGCTGAAAATGGCACCAACTGAAAATGGAGAAATATTTCAGGTTTCAACTCCAGTCTTACAAAAGGGCACAGCGAAGGGTGAATTTGAAGCTCAGAGGCAATAAATGGATGACTGGAAGATTTGCCTTCCCCAAACATTGGATTCCAAGATGTAGAATGTACATTTTCAAAACAAACTGTATGCTGTCCAAGGAGTTAGCATGAGGAAGCAGCTGTGGCCTCGGGTATCAGTAATATCTCCAATGTAAGCAGTTAACCTTGACTTTGTCAAATAAACATACTGCATTTCTGTATATGAATTAGAGTGGTAATTTAGGCCATTGAAACCTTACTCAATTACTTCATCTGTACAAGGAAACTATAGTTTAGGGACATGTTAATTCACTAATTCGGTCAGTAAATAAATATTCAACGAATACTCACTTTCATCTAGGTACTAGAAATACAGAGAAAGATAAAAACGAAAAAGCCTTCATGACTTTATAGTGATAATTGCCTTGAAGAGGATGCGGGAGTTCAATGAAAACAGCTAATTGAGAGACGTTACCTACTCAGGTCAGGAAAAGTTCCTAGTGAAAGTGCTGAATCAAAAGGAGTTCATTGTCACCAGGACAAGTGAACATGGTATGCAAAGACCTGGGAAGGGAGAAAGCACATGATAGCTTGAGTCTGAAGGTCTTTGCTAAAGGTCTTCATGGCCCATGTAGGGATCCTGGCGAGACTTCACTGAGATAGACTTCTTCCCCAGCTGTTTCACCTCTGCTCTCCGGGGCCTCCAGCTTAGCTCCCTAGACTGCAGATTTGAATTATTCAGCTTCCATATAATTACATGAGACACTTACGTTAGGAAAAAAAAAAAAAAAAAAACTTTGGGGGGCGTACATGCCACACAGCACACTGACAGAGGTCCGAGACAATTTGTGATGGCATTTCTTTTCTTCCACCTGTACATGGTTGTCAGAGCACTAACTCGGGTCGTTATGCTTGCATGGCGGTGGTTTCAGCCACTAAGCTGTTCTAGTCCCACACTTCATAGTAGATTTCTTCCCCTCTCTGTACATGCACTTCCTGTGGTCTCTATCTCTCGAGAACTCTAATACACATTTTAGCAGGTAGGTAAACACATTAATTCCTTCATGAGGATTTGATCTCCATCTTAATGATTCTCCATTGGGAGGCATTAGCAATGTCTCCAGGCATTTGATTGTTATCACCTGACAATGATGTTTGATGTTTATGGCATCTAGAGGATTAGAGAGGCTAAGCCTCTGCAAATGAGAAAAAAGAGAGTGACTCATCTACCACCCAAAGAAATAGTTGAAAAACTTCATGCTGTGAGTGGATTGACACTAAGATATTTTAAGCAGGGCTAGGCATGGATGGTGTCTTAGGGTTATTATTACTGTGATGAAACACCATGACCAAAGCAACTTGGAGAGGAAAGAGTTTATTAGGCTTACACTTCCATATCACAGTTCATCATTAAAGGAAGTCAGGACAGGAACTCAAACAGGGCAGGAACTGGGAGGCAGGAGCTGATGCAGAGGCCGTGGAGGGGAGCTGCTTGCTCTCCACGGCTTGCTCAGCCTGCTTTCTTAAAGAACCCAGGATCACCAGCCCAGGGATGGCACTACCCACAATGGGCTTGGCCCTCCCACATTGATCACTAATTAAGAAAATGCCCTATGGGCTTGCTTGCAGCCTGATCTTATGGAAGCATTTTCTCAATTGAGGTTCCCTCCTCTCTGATGACTCTACCTTGTATCAGGTTGACATAAAAACCAGCCTGTACAGAGGGTGAGGGTAAAGATTAGGAGATGAAGGTGATGAGAGGGAGGATTTGTTGTTCAACACCATTGTAGTTTAGAAAAAAACAGATGTGCTGGTGAGTTTTTGCTAACACGACCCAAATTAGGGTCACCTGGGGAGATGAAACCTCAGCTGAGGAATTGTGTCCATCAGATGGGCATGTAGGCATGCTTATGGAGTTATTTTCTTAACTATTAACTGATGTAGGAGAACCCAACTCACCATGGGTGGTGTCATCCCTCTGCAAGGGGCCTGGTCTGTAAAAGAAGAGTGGCTGGCCAAGGAGGTGAAGCAAGCCAGTCAGCAGCCTCCCTTCACGGTCTCTACTTCAGTCTCTATCGCCAGGTTTTTGCCTTGGTTATCACAGCAACAGAAAGCAAACTATGTACCTGGGTGGATCTATACTGAGAACTAAGAGGATTGCTATCGTTACAGATGTTTTGTTTAGAGCCAAGAACGCTGTAACTCTGGGCAATATGGTCCGGTTGCACTTCTCTACCCACTGAAGCTGTGGTTATGGATGTAAGATTGTCTCCATTACCGTCCCATCATGCATGGCAGGGAGGCTTGGGAGGCCCCGACCCTCACCCAGGGTGTATGAGTCAGAGAGAGATGGGGTCAGGGCGGAGGTGAATTGTTCAGAAGAAGAGGATGTGTGGTAGAAGGTGGGGCTAGTAGAAAGAAATGAGTGACAATGCTCAAGTCCATTACACACATTTATGGAATTGTCATAGAAAAAAATAAAATTTAAAAAGCAGAGGAAAAAAGAAATATTTTGTTCATATTAGCTTTATAGAGCGTTAATTAAAATTTGTTACTTTTCATAGCCATTAAAAATATGCCTATAAAACCTCTGTCCCTCAGGAGGATGAAGGAAGTCAAGAACATCATTCAAATGGCTTCATACAAGAGAACAGAGCACCGATAATGTTCACAGTTTAAATTTCTTCATTTCTGTAGGGTGAAGGAACCAAATTATTCTCTACCAATTCAACCTTCATACCTGAAATTTTTTCCAGTAAGAATGCAAAACACACCCTCTCACATTTCCTCCCCGCTAAGTATTGCTGAGGCCTCACTGACCAGGATGTGGTAGGTACTCCCTTGGAAAGCTCATGAAATACTGTCTGAGCTGATCCAAGGTGAAAGGATTTTGCTTATCACTGGAAGGCGATGAGGCAGCCAAGCACACGGAATAGTTCAGGAAACTCGACCTCCACCTAATCTGGGTCGTGTATATACTACTCTTCAAATAATGCAGTTGGCAGCTGGCGAGCTCTACCTTCACACACTAGGCAAAACACACGCACCTATCAACACACTAACAACACAAGACCTTCCCACCTGCATCATGTACACCCCTCTCCAAACAACAGAATGAATTTCACCTCCCCTTACTGTGGTGATATTGTGCTCCCCAAAATATTGTGCACCCTAATAAGCTTAGCTGGGGTCAGAGAACAGAACAGCCCCTAGATATAGAGGCCAGAAAATGGTGGTGCACACACCTTTAATCCTAGCATTCCAGAGGCAGAGATCCATCTGGATCTCTGTGAGTTCAAGGCCACACTGGAAACAGCCAGGCATGGTGATTCATGCCTTTAATCCCAGGAAGTGATGGCAGGAAGCAGAAAGGTATATACGGTGTGAAAACCAAGAGCTAGGTAGGTTAAGCTTTTAGGCTTTTGAGCAGCACAGTTCAGCTGAGAGGCATCCAGTCTGAGGAAACAGGATCAGCTGAGGAATTAGAGAGGTGAGGAAGCTGTGGCTTGCTCTGCTTCTCTGATCTTCCAGTATTCACCCCAATAACTGGCACTGGGTTTGTTTTTTATTAATAAGACTCTTTAAGATTCATGCTACACCTTACAACAGTCAAACTCATACAGATTATATGCTCATACTATTTTTGTGTATGGTGAGAAGAATAGAGATACTGATCTGGCCTGAACTGGTTTTAAGTGTGTGTGTAATAAGTCAAAATTGTGCCCTCAAGTGAACTTTTAGGGAGAATCCCTTATTTGGAATACTTAAAATTTTTTTTTAAACTATCAGTATATGTGTATGTGTCAGTGTGGGTATATGCATATGTGGGCTGGTGACTTTAGAAGCCAGATATTAGCTGTAGACAAATTTCTAAACGGTCTTATTAAATGAAAAACACAGAGCCATATATAGGAATTAAAGCCTAAGAGAGATCAGAGGAACAGGAACAGCCATGAGCTAACCTCACCTCACCAACTCTGCAGCTTTCAAATGTGAGTTACTTCCTGTCTACACACGTCTATATGCCTTGCTGTTCTGCCATCTGATTTGCTGTCTTTGTCCAGTTACATCACTTCTTCTTCCTGCCCAGCTCCATCACTTCCTGTCTGTCTGCACAGACCTCCAGACCTCCATGGTTAACTAGTGCTGGAATTTAAATGGTTAAATAGTGCCACCACACATGGCTCTGTTCCCAGTGTGGTCTTGAACTCACAGAGATCCAGACAGATCCCTGCCTGCCAAGTGATATGATTAAAGGTGTGTGCTACCATTGCCTGACTTCTTTGTTTACTTATAATGGCTTGGTTTTTCCTCTGATCTCCAGGCAAGCTTTATTTATTAGAGCACAAATAAAATATCACCATAATTAGCTCCTGTAGAGTTGAGTTGGAGTTGCAAGTGATTGCCTAACTTGGGTGACAGGAATCAAACTCAGGTTCTCTGGAAGAGCAGCAAGTATCACTGAGTCATTTCTCCAGTCTCCTATTTAGCCTCTTATGCCTATGCATAATTTGGCATTGTGGTGGTTTGAATAGGAATGGCCTCC
>CABHPP010124564.1:6409-40392 GCA_902168425.1 Peromyscus attwateri
CACACACACACCTTCCACACACACACACACACACACCTTACACACACACACACACACACACACCTTACACACACACATACACACACACACACCTTCCACACATACAGAGACATAGACATACACATATACCTTCCGCAGACATAGATACACACATATACCTTCCACAGACACACAAACACACGCCTTCCACAGATACACACACACACACACACACACACACACACACACACACCTTCACTAGATAAATGGACTGCACTTACTTTCTCTCTGCCTACGGCTTGTCTTTTTGTTCTTTTAAATAGAGCCTTTGAAGCACAGTTCAGTTTTGTGGAAGTCTCATTTATCAACCTGACAGTATAAGGCGACATTTTTTTTTCACTGGAAATTTTATACCTTTGGTTTTAAATGTAGGTCTGTGGTTCATATTGAGTTGCTTTTGGTATGCGGCATGCAGTAAGGATCAAACAGAAGCTTGTATGTATACATGTGTGTCTGCGTGTGCACACCCATGTTCAATCACCCATCCCCCATAGCACTTCTTGAGAATCAGTGTCCTTTCTCCGATGCCCTGATTCATGGCTGCCTTCACTGGATTCACCTCTGCTCTGTCCTGCCTGTCTGTCCGCTCTAACCACAGCACCACGCGGTCTTGATGACGCAGCTTCCGGTGTCTTGGCATCAGGTAGTCTTGGGCCTCTGACTTCTTCCCTCATACCTGGTGGGCTAGTTTGGGCCTTTTGTATTTTCATATACATTTTGGAATTAGCAAAATCCTTTAAAATAGAGTATGGGGAGCCCTGTTAATCAGGGAATCAAGGTCAATTTCTATCCAGTGGTCTGCTGGGATTTTGAACTGGAGAGAACTGTTATATTAGCAAGACTGCCCTCCCCTACCCCGCTGCCATTCCTCAGAATCCAATGTATCTCTCCATCTACTAGGCCTACATATTCTGACTGTGTACCCTTATAAAACACTAGGTGCATATGTTCATCTATAAGATAAATCAACCTTAAAAATGGCACTTAGGGAGACTGCTCAGTGGGCAAGAGCACGTGCTGCTGCTTCGAGGACCTGAGTTCCAATCCCCGGCACCCACATAAAAAGCTGGGCGTGGCCTAAAATGGTGATTTTCAGGGTTAGTCAAGGTGCAGTCTCAAGGGAATAAGGTAGAGGGTAATAGAGGAAGACACCCAAAGTCTTCTTTAGTCTTGTACATACGAGTGTACACAGGTGTGAGTACATGGTGGGCACACACACACACGCACAAATACACAGTGCACATACATCTATCTACCACACACACACACACACAAATAGACAGATGCACACACATCTACCACACACACGCACACACCTGTGCACGCATACACACACATGCATCTACTACATACACACATACACATATGCACACACAATCTACTATGCACACACAATCCACTATGCACACACACATGCATATACATACACATACACATCCACTATGCACACACACATATGTGTACAGATGCACACACATATCCACTATACACATATAACACATACCACACACATACACCACATACACACACCTGTGTACGCATACATGCGTACACACACACATGCATACATATGCACATGCACACATTCCATTATGCACATATACTACATAACACACACCACACACATACACCACACACACACACACACACACACACACACACACACACACCCCACATTGTTTGGATGGAGAGGATCTGCTGGAAAGCTGGATACACTTAAGAAGAGAGACTACCCAGAGTTTAACCTTGACTGTTGTGAAAACCTCATCTCATGGGTGTGTCCATTCTGTCTCCTCTACTCAGAACACATTGGTCCTTTTGTATGACTCCCTGTCCTGTTCTAGGGCATGCCTGTAGCCAGACCCAGCTTGACTGAAGCTGACTATCTGTGTGCATGGCTTTTGCTGTGTGTGGTGAGCGAGCACTCTGGGAACACTCTGACACACAGCCAGTATAGTGCCACTCTGCTGTCTGTCTGCACTGACTTTGGGACAAGCCCCTGTACACATACACCCTGGCATCTACTTTCTTTTTCTATTCCCTCTTGGGGTGCCAGGGAAGGGACCCAAGGCCCTGTGTATAGCAGGCAAGCACTCTTCCACAGGCTTTAAGACAGCCTGAGAACTTTCGATCTCTGATCACTTATGGCACCCTACACGGCAAAGTGCTAGGTAAATAGTTCCCACACTGGGTATGTTGTGGAATGACATTAACATTGGCATGGTGACAGTTCGGGGGATCAGGACCATGTCACATACACACTCTCTAACTGTTGGGTTTATGGTCATATGTGTTAGCCAGTTTTCTCCTCTACCTTTATCTAGAGTGTGCTGTTGGTGGGCACCATTGTAATTTCGCCCTGCATTCTTACCAGACACCTGTCTTGGGTGTGTTTCTCTTTGTACCAGCAGAGTTGCATTCAGGTTGGCCCTGAATGGTGTCAGTATTGTTTGCAAGTGTGGTTGCCATGCAACAGCACAGTGGGGCATGCGGAAGTGAGGGGGTGGCTGGAGTGTGCATGACATGTCAGTACGACACAGCTACACAGAGTCCCTGGACCCAGAGGTGGAGCATGTACACATGCCTTCTCTCAGGAGACCTGGGTCTGGGTGTCGTTAGAGCAGTTAGAGCATGGCATGAGGTTTGGAAGACAAAGGGCACGAAGGCTGCAAAGGCTTCACTCCACAGCAACTGCTTCTCCTGACCGAGGTGAAGGAGGCTCTGATTTCCCCCCAAAGGCAGGAACCGCACAGTGTGGTCTCTGGATGGCGAACAGTAGCATGGTTCACTGGACTGGTCACAGTCACAGGATGCCGTGTAACTAATGCTAACACTTAAGTGTTGTTTGTGCCAGAGGAAGACCTATGAGGGCAGAGGCCTCTTAGAGGAGGTAGCCTGCAGGGTGCCATGTACCATGGTGTGGCAGTGAGTGCTAGAGCTGGAGGCTCGCTGGTGGTAGACAGGAGAGCCACGTCCTCCCGTAGCCCAATTCAGAGAAGCCGTTCTGGAGACTCTCCCACAGCTCATCCTGGTGCTAAACTGTCAGCCAAATTAAACTTTCCCTTTTTTACACTGCTTAGGTCAGGCATTTTGTCATGGCAATGAGAAAAAAAAATGAGTAATACAAGCACCAAATGTGGCAGGTACTATTGTTCTCTTGGATATACGTGCCTGTGATAAAGTGGAATTGATACATTTGGCCCAGTGGCAGGCTTTGCAGCATGCACGATGATAACATAGTGATTGTCCATATCCACTGTACAATAACTTGTGTAGCTGTGGGCTTTCTCCTGCCCTGTCCACACTCTGGGAACCACAACACTCTGTCGGGACTCTTCCTGCTCTCGGCTGCGACAAGGACTCTATTGTTTATAACTGAACCCTGACCGATACAATGAGTGACACATGATTTCTTAACATGAAACTGTCTTTGCATTTCTGGACCGAATTCAGCTTGGTCATAGTGTGTTCTCTGCACGGCACACTGAGGAAGCTGTGGGCTAACACAAATTAAGATCTTAGGGCTGCTTTCTTACGTTGTGAGGACACAGGAAGCTCTTGCTTCACATTACAGGCTCATCACAGCAATCTGCTGCCTTGAAAGAGGGACTCTGGAAAATTTCCTTCTTTGTTGTAAAAAAGCTCATGTTACTATTTTTTAATTAGAAAAATAATTAGAAATTAATAACTAAATTTTTTTCTTTGAGAAATTGCCATGATTTCCCATCTATATTGAAGGCAGGTATCTTCTGTAAATCTCTTCCTCTGCTTTTTTCCCCATGGCTATTGAGTTTTTTGGGTTTTCTGTTTCTTCTGATTGTCAGTGTTTCAAGCTGCACTAACCAAAATACAACTGCATTTAGACGGCTCCATCTCAGTCCGATGATAGATTCTGTTCAGTGATGTAGATGTCTCCTCAGCTTTGCTCAAGTTTCTCTCGCAGCAGGTACTCAAGTTTTATTATCAACCTAATCTGACCTGATTTTTATTTTAGGCAAATAAATAACCTTACCTTTACTGCATATCAGATAAATTTGGACACGATTTTGTCTTATATTCATTGTTTGTTCAGGACTATTTCTTTGGGGCTGAGAAGATGGCTCAGTGGATAAAGTGGTCGCTATGCAAGCATGAAGACCCATGTACATATAAAAAAATCCAAACATGGGAGCACACACCTATAACCCTAACACTGGGCAGGTGGTGGGGGGCCAGGGCGTTCCTGGGCCTGATGGCAGCCCGTCTAACAGAACTCCAGATTCAGTGAGAGACACTGTTCAAAATGCTCACGTGAAGAGCAACAAGGAAGACACCACAAGTCAACCTCTGGCCTCTTTGCACACACACAAGCACACCTGCACACACAGGTGCTCATATAGGTGCACGTGTGCACACACTCACTCACACAATCCTCTTTTGAAAATACCATTGCCTGCAGTCATTTGTTCAGTGGTCTTGATTTTAATTTCCTTTCTTTTCATAATTGTGCTGGTTTTCATAATTGTGATTTTTGCTGTCAAACTTGATACAACCTGGAGTCACCCGGGAAAATCTAGATGAAGAATCATCTAGATTGTCTGAGGGAGAATGCCTTGATTATGAATCGATGTAGGATTTGGGCTTTTACTTTTATATAAGCTTTTTAGATAGTAAAGTTTACAAGATATAAAAGGAAGTCCTAGTCCATTGTGGGTGGCAGGGAGGCCTGAACTGTGCGAGAAAGCAAAAGTTAGCTGAGAGCAAGCAGCAGTTTGCCCTGCACTGTGGATGTCAGATGTGAGTAGCTTCTAGAGTTCCTGCCTTGACTTCCCAGAAACGATAGGCTGCCAACTGGAGCTGCATGAACCCCTTCCTCCCCACATACATTTTTTTTGCCAGGATATTTTGTCACAGCGGCAGAGATGAAGCTAGAACAATGACTTAGAGATTTTTTTTTGCATTAGTCATCTTAATACATGTAAATAAATAATGTTTCTCTTAAGAATGATACGCACTGTGAGCAACGAAAACAGCAGAGCTGACTAGTCCCCACTAAAACCGATGAGTTGTGTGGAATGTGGAGACATTTTGAAAACATGAGTATTAATCATGTTATCTTGTGAGCCTTATGTGTTAAAAATTAAGCATTTTTTCTTTAGATTGTATTTGTGTGTGTGTGTGTGTGCGCGCGCGCGCGCACACGCGCGCGCAGTGAGCAGAGGCCAGAAGCCAACCTCATGTGTCTTCCACCTTCATTTTGTTAGCAGGCCCCCACTGGGACCTAGTGCGTGCCATATAGGCTGGCTGGCCCGTCAAGCCCAGGAGACCCATCCATGTCTACTTTCCATGCTGGCATTACAAATGTGCTCCATTGTGCCAGCTCTGTCAGTGTGTGGGTTCTGGGGTTCAAACTGAGGTCCTCACACTTGTATGGCACGTGGAGAGTGCAGTTCCATGCAGGCCACCAACAAAAGAGTGAGGCTATGAGGTAGAGAAGCTGCTGTTAGACAAAGAAGAATCAGATAGATGATTCCAGCACAACTGAAGGAAGAGAAAAGATGATAAGGTGGTGGTGGTGGTGGTGGGGTTCTATCAGGCATGTGTCTCCTGGCTCCATTCTTTCTGGAAAAAGAAAAGAAAGAAAGCAAAAAGAAAAATCCATGGGTGTAGTAGCTCCCAAAAGAGCGGACTGTGGTTCCTTTTAGGTCCCCGGGAGTCCCTCGCATGAAGGTGGGAAGCGGTGAAAAGGGCTGGGCCAATGTGACATGTCCCTGCCCAGAGAGAGAGCAGAAGCTCCTCCCTCCACCACATCCCTGTGCCTTAAGTGCATGCCTCGTGAGTGAGCTGCGACAGGTCTGCAGTGGGTGTCTGACAAAGGGCCTGTGACCCAGGGACATGTGGACATTTTGAGGAGTTTTCCCTTACCCACAACTTGACTTTCAGTTCCCACAGTCACCCCAGTTCTACAATATAGTACAGTGACATGTATTGAAAGACCCAGAAGAACAATATCCACATCAAGTGTATTACAGTATGATATCATCACTATGTTCTATTACTAGTTACTGCCGGTCTCTTGCTGTGTGTCTTAGTTACTCTTCTATTGCTGTGAAACAGTCAATGACCAAGGCAGCTTATAAAGGAAAGCATTTAATTTGGCTAACAGTTTCAGAGGGTTAGAGTCTGTGATGGCGGAACAGAAGCATGGTGGAAGGAAGAGCTGAGAGCTCACTTGATCCGCAAGGAGGACGAAGAAAACATAGTGGGAGTGTCTCCCGTCTTTTGAAACCTCAGAGCCACCCCCAGGGAGACACCTTCTCTAAGAAGGTCACACTTCCTCATCCTTCCCAAAGAGTTCCACTAACTGGATACCAAGTATTCAGATATCTGAGCCCATGGGGCCATTCTCATTCAAACCACCATATTGTGTCAGATGCCCAAACTGAAACCTTGCTACAAGCATGTATACATCACACAAAGAAAGAACCGATAATACTCATGTGTGTATTAGAACCTATAATATTGATATTTGTCTTGCGGCTGTGACAAAATGCTGATAAAATCACTGGAAGTGTTTATTTTGTCTCCTAGTTGGAGGGTGCAGTTCATCATGGTGGGGGAATCACCGTGGCAGGAAGGTGAGGTGGCTGGTCACATGACATCCGTCGTCAGAAAGCAGAGAGGTGAGTGCTAGCGCCCAGCTGGCTCTCTCCTTTCATTCTGTCCATGACGCCAGCCAGTGGGGTGGTGCTGCCCACATTCAGGGTGGGCCTCCTTCCTTAGAAATCCCTGAAGCTCCCTGGGAGATGTCCCCAGAATGTGTCTCTTAGGTAATTCTAACTCTTGATTAGGTTGATGGCCAAGATGAACCTTCATGGTGCTGTCTACAGTTTTCAGCATCCGCTGGGAGTTTTGAAACATGTTCCCTGCAGATGAAGCATGTGTGTGGGTGTCACTGGGATATGTGTAGCTAGAGTTTTCCTGCCTGGCCCACAGTCAGGACAAACCTCTGTCATCCGCCAGTCCCACAGCCGCCCAGACCCAACCAAGTAAACACACAGACTTATATTGCTTACAAACTGTATGGCCGTGGCAGGCTTCTTGCTAACTGTCCTTATATCTTAATCCATTTTTATAAATCTATACCTTGCCACATGGCTCGTGGCTTACCGGCATCTTCACATGCTGTTTGTCATGGCGGCGGCTGGCAGTGACTCTCTCACTCAGCTTCCTGTTCTCTCCTTTTTTCCTCTCTGTTAGTCCCACCTATACTTCCTGCCTGACCACTGGCCAATCAGTGTTTTATTTATTGACCAAACAGAGCAACAGATTTGACATACAGACCATCCCACAGCACTCCCCCCCCCCTTTTTTTTCTTTTTTAAAAGAGGAAGGTTTTAACTTTTACACATCTCCAAAGCCAGCTTGGTATATTTGGGAATTTGGGCGTAGCTTCTCTTACTACTTCCTGCTGGAGGGGGGCGCTGTATCTTATGGGGACACAAAGAAAATTTTAGGATTATGGAGTAGTCCGTGAGGATGTATCGTCTGAGCCAGTTGCCTTGAATCCGATCTGGATGTTGGATCATCTGGGCCATGGTGTCATCGGAGACCTTTCAGGGGGTCTTGGCTGGTCAAACCTGATGTATCTTAATCTGGAACAAATCTATAGCCTCTGGCTTTCTGTGGAAACAAAAGAGAGCCTCCTTTCCAAAGCAACATATCCTTACATCCAAATTTTGAAGTCAAGGTACCTTTAAAATAAACATTTGGGCATAACTCAACAGCTTTTACAATCAAATGTTTTTCTTCAGTTACGAATATCAAATAGAACATAATCCAGATTCTCTGTGTGATAGCCATCTTTACATGGCTTATTTTTTATATTACCTTGAGCCTATTGCTTTAAACTGCAGCATTCTAAGACTGAAACGGCGCTGTGGCTGCTGGCTCTGCCCACCTCAGCTTCCCAACATGGTGATACGTTTACCACCAGCTCTGGGAGCCTTCCTGGGTCTATGCTTCTATCAAAGCAGCGTTTAGCCCAGAAACATCTTTTTTTGCTTTGTACTAGCAAAGGCTAAATCCACCACGCAGCTTAATGTGCCACTTGCAGATGCCTCATTCCCGCCATACTGCAGGTCAAACACACACGCCAGGAACCCGCCATACAGTAGCTCAAGCCTGCAGGCTGTGGCTAACTTGAGAGAGACAACTAGGAAGCTGTTTTAGCTCCGTTTTAGAATCTTCTTTTTACGCTTTCTCAGGTTTTAAGTGGAAATTCCTGCCCCACGTTCTGGCGCCATTTGTAGCTAGAGTTTTCCTGTCTGGCCCACAGTCAGGACAAACCTCTGTCATCCGCCAGTCCCACAGCCGCCCAGACCCAACCAAGTAAACACACAGACTTATATTGCTTACAAACTGTATGGCCGTGGCAGGCTTCTTGCTAACTGTTCTTATATCTCAAATTAATCCATTTTTATAAAGCTATACCTTGCCACGTGGCTCGTGGCTTACTGGCATCTTCACATGCTGTTTGTCATGGCGGCGGCTGGCAGTGACTCTCTTACTCAGCTTCCTGTTCTCTCCTTTTTTCCTCTCTGTTAGTCCCACCTATACTTCCTGCCTGACCACTGGCCAATCAGTGTTTTATTTATTGACCAATCAGAGCAACAGATTTGACATACAGACCATCCCACAGCAGATATGTGTGACTTTTTAAATATTTTTTTGAGACAGAGTCTCACAGTCTATCCTGGATGGTCTCAGATTTGTGGTGATCCTTCTGCCTTAGCCTCCTGACTGTTGGAATTATAGTGTGAGCCACCATGCCTGCCTATGGTTACTTATATTTTGAATTAAAAAAATATTATTAGTGCATATGTGTGCATGTGCATGTATATGTGTGTGTGTATGTGTGTATGTGTGTGTGTGTGTGTGTGTGTGTGTAAGTACAGGCACACATGTGTCATGGTGCACATATGGAGGGCAGAGGACATCTTTCGAGAGTCAGTTCTGTCTTCCCACCGTGGGTTCTGAGGGTGCAACTCAGGTTGCCAGGTTTGCTGGAAAGTGCTCGCTTTTGCCTGCTGAGCCACGTCACCAACCCAAGACTGTGGCTGTTTTATTGTTTTTGATTTCTAATTTTGTCATTTCTGTCTTATAAGCAGAGAATATGGCATTGATGGAGGATTTTTCTTGGGTCTGAGTGCATAGTGTACTTTAGACAATTTCTGTGTATCTATAGATCTTCTGCCAATTATCCATCCATCCATCCACCCATCCACCCATTCACCCACCCACCTATCTATCTATCTATCTATCTATCTATCTATCTATCTATCTATCTATCATCTATCTATCTAATCATCAAAGTTGCAATGATCTATTGCAAGCTAGCTCTCCCCTCGACCCAGCACTGGAGTTACAGGTGTTTACAGTTGAGTTGTCTCTTTTATGGGTGCTGAGGATTTGAATTCAGGTTCTTGTGCTTGTACACCATGCACTCTTACCCCTGAACTGTCTCCCAGTCTCAGCCTTAAAAGTTTTAGTGGCTTCCTTGTCTTCAGATGTCAGTCTGCCCAGGGCCTGGCTCACACCTTGGCTGTACAGACCTTCAGCTGGCCTTTCTTCCACAGCCCTTTCCCTCCACTGGGAACTGGAGCAACGGACCGATATCTGCGTGCTCAGCAGTGCTGCAACAGGAAATGGAAGTGGCATGTGGGAACCCCAGCTGGAGCCATCCTGGAGGCCAGCCCACATGTGTCCCGGGTTGCGAAAACGTTCCCACAGAGTGACTTTGTTTGCCTTTAGCTGGGGGGCCCTGGGTTTCACCCATCCAAGGCAAGTTTTTACATTTATTTCTTGGCTCCAGATTCCCTGAAGCACATTAGCAGTGCGAAATTGGAACTCTTGCGCGCATGCGGCACAGCTCCAGGCTTTGATTTCTCATGGGAAACCTTCCTCCCATTCAGAACCCCCAGGCGGATGACAATATTGCTTGACACATCCCTGGATAGGATGCTGTGTTCTCTCAGGGCCTTCTAAGGACAGATGGCTGTGGGGAGGCCCCTGAGCTTCCCTGCTAGCTGCTGAGTCTCAGTTCTCACCGTGACTCTATCCAGAGCATTTTCCTTTACCCGTCCCCTGGTGGCCTGGCACGGAAGAGAATGGACCTTGTCCCTCCGTCTCTGATTCATCTGTGGCACCTTGGTCCTTCCTCTTTCTTTTCTGACCCTGGCAGAGGTTATTAAAATGTAATCACCTCCAGTTTTAGTCTGCCCATCCCCACTCCTTACCAAGTAGATAGCCACTTGTCTGTTCTGGGCTCTTCCCTGTCTACAGCAGGCTCACTTGGTGTCCATGATAGCGGGGATGTGGACCACATCTTTTCGCTCAGCTGCTCCCTGCTCAGGCTAATTTGCTTTCCTCTATGTGACATTTGAACACATGAGCTGGGGAGAACCTCTCTTGTCTGTGAGGGTTAGGAGGGGGTCCTGTGCCCTGGGCCGTGTGTGCCTGTGTGTGCTGTCTTGAATCCTGGTCACTCGTCACCGCTCCTGGGCACCTGCTCTCTCTTCTTCCTTCACATTCTGCTCCGGGTCCCAGTCTGTCAATGACCTTGCCCTCTCTTATCTAGGGCTGGTTTCTGGGAAGGAAGCAGACACTAGCTGTTTTCAGAGACATTAGTACCAGCCAGGGCCAGGGTGTCCAGGATAAGCAGAGGTGGTGTGTCAGCAGGCACAAGTGGACATGGACAGCGAGGCAATGATCCCACCCCACGTTTTTCCCCAAGACTTTGAACACAGAAGCCATGCCTTCCCTTCCCACATGTGTGCTTTCTTCTGACCTCTCAGTGCTAATGAGGTCGGACAGTCAGCCTCAGCTCCTACTTCAGAGCTACTGTTTGCAATGTCACATCTTCCTATTTTATGTCCCTCCAAATCTCAGAAGGCAGAGGAGTCCCTCAAAACCATGCCCTGGGCTCCTTTTATCCCTCTTCCAGGAGTTTTGCATCTTGTTAGCCCCTATGATACAGACCCTAGAGATGTCTCATCTCCTCTCCTCTTTCCCTTCTCCCCACCATGGGGTCAGGCCTTCCCAGAGCTCCTGCCCTTGCCACCTGGGCCTTCTGGAATTCCTGCTGCACCTGACCAGGGGTCTCCCTCTGCTGTCCTAACTACTCCTCAAGGTCCAATGCTGAGATACACATGGTTTGATTTCAGCTGTGGTGCATAGTTCAGCTTCATCCCCACTGTGGCCTGAAGGTGATATGCATGCTACAGCTTGAGAAAAGCAATCATCGACTTTCCCCAGCTGTGAACCCTGGGAACCACAGTAATAACCGACGTGGTTAGACAGCCTGCTGCTGCAATAGCGGCATGAATATTGCAGGAGCAACCAAGCGTTTTTATGATTGGAGTTAAGGACCACGCCACAAGGAAAACAAAACAAAACTCATGCCTGGTATGGTTGACTGGGCCTAGAACCCATCGCTGTCCGGGTTGTAGGCAATTGAGGAAAATCCACAACTATTATTCTTCTAAGTGGGCATAGTGTTTAACAGCCTCCTAAGTATTTATCTTTATATCCATAGATTAGTGCATGTCTCAGCCCTCCATCATAGAAGCTTCTTTTTGCAGTAGATGACGATAAATACAGAAACCTACAACTGGTCAGTGTACAGCCAATAAGAGACTGAGTTCCCAGCTCTAAATGGTGCAGTGGCCTTCTATCTCCACTTAGGACATGACTTGATTTTGGGGAGGGGGGAGGATTCTGGAGTACCACACCACCTCTTCCATTCTAATAATAATGTATAGTGTTTCTCCTAAGTAGGGGTCACCTAATAGTTAAGGCAACCTTCAGAGGATGCAGAGTCTACCTGGACCACATGTCAGTTGTGGTCAACTGTGGAGGTGACTGGGGCTGGTAGCAAGCTTGTCATGGATGTGTGTACATGGCGCACTTGCAGGAAAAAGTGAGTTGTTTTCTGACTTGGTAACCATTAGTGACTACTCATCAAACCTGGAATTCTGGGAAGGGTGACTATGCCTTGGAATAGTGACTAAACCCTGAAATCAAAGCTGGAGGCGAACATGTCAGTCCCACTTTTGACCTGTGGATGTGATAGGTTTGCTTTGACATCCCATGGTCCTTTCTGTCTAGTGGGATGCATGGACAAACTGTGATTCCCTGTGATCAGAGCGTACCAGAGAGGGAGGAAGACAGAGGTAGGTATCAGACAATATGTCAGGCTTCAGAGCCATGCTCATAAATGACCCTGAAGAAGACACATCCCCTGGTAGACAGGCACCAAGACACCCACTGCATTGAACCAGGAGCCCCACAATTCACATCTCCATTTCTGGGCAGCACTTGGTAAGTTCTCAGTAAAAATGTGCTCATTGGGCTTAGGCAGATGGCCCAGTGAGTGGCGTGCTTGGCATGCAAGGATGAGAGCTGGGCATGGTGCACTAGTTTATAATCCATGTGCCTGGAAGGCAGGGACAGACAGATCCTTGTGTTGTAGAATTGGTGAGCCCCAGGCCAGTGAGAAAACTTGTCTCAGAAAAGCAAGGTGAATGACTCTGGGAGCCTCATCTATTAAATTCCTGTGGCCTTTACAATTGCTAGAGGGAGTTTTCTGTCTCCCTGGGGATTAGGATAGGTATGGCTGGGCCTATGGGCTGCCTACCTCAGCACTCAAAGCTCCCCTCTCTGCTTCTGTCTGTTTTCTGGAACTATAACATAATACCTGGAACCCGATAATATATAAGGAACAGAGTTTCAGTATCTGGAGGCTAGGATTCAGGAGCAGTACCAACGTCTGATGAACATGGAGAGAGTACCACGTGGTGGAGACTACCCCTGAGTCTCCCAGCGACGGATTCAGGGAAACATCTGAAGAGGGAATACTGGAGAAGTCATTTTCAGAGGTGTCAGGGGGCGGGGTACAGGACATGGGAGGAGGTGCAACTGAAAGCCAGGAAGAGTCTGTTAGTCCTTGAGGGCCACTGGGCAGCTGTCTGTCCTGTTGGCATCATTGTGGACACCCTGTTGTGGGTCATTGGTTCTAGACCATAAGCCTCTCTGCAAGCTTAGGAGCTGGACTGCAGAGTGAGTGCCGGGGAGGAAAGCATTGTCAGCCCATTATTAATGTTCTCAGTGCATACCCCCACCTCCCACTCCCCCCCACCCCGATTCCCAGCAGCTTTGGAGAGGCAGCCCCTCTCCAAAGGTCACAGAACAGTACTTCTTATCACCAAATATTTAAACAGAATTTAAGAGAATTAAAGGCTGTTTCTTCATCTTTGACTGTCCAGGATCTGAGGTTCCTGCTCTGCCAGGCAGAGCTGTTCCTTGGAAATGTTTTTCCTTCTCTTAGTTCCTGGAGCAGAGTTGCAGGGGGTTGGGGGTGGGGTGTCTGTTTAAGACAATGCTCCTTAACACTATGCTCTCCTGAGAACCCTCTTCAAGGGAGTGGCACGTTCCACTGTTATTGCTTAAAAAAGTAGAAATATACCAGTGTTATTGCCCTCCCGCCATTATTCACAAGGAGATAATGGCAATTCTATGCTTCAAAGGCTTGCTTTCTAAAATCTGTGTCAATGTTCATCGCCACTGTGAGCTCAGACACCCCATCCCGTGGGGGACACCCCCATTTCCTCAAGGCCTCTCTCCAGCTCTGCAAAGCATCACGGTCACTCTTTTGAATGTGTGGGGAAAACAGTCAACAAGAAGTGCACCAGTAGCTCAGCATTTTACCATCATCTGTGAAAAGTTGAAGAAGCTGCTCCTGCTGTCCCGTGATGCTGTGAGGTCTCCAGTCGCCTCTGCTAGTGAGGAGCACAGAGGAATTATTCTGGCAGTGATTCTACGGAATCAGTTTGTTTGAGAGACACAACAGCAAAACACCACATGCCTGGCGGCTGGGCTGCGGCAACCTCCTCCACGGAGGGGATTCATGCTGCCTTTGGGATGCTGCAGCTGCCTGTTCTCACCTAGGAATGTTGGTCTGTTTTCGTGGCACACCATACCATATCACAGTCTGGGTAGGGGTGGAGTCTGGGAGATGTATCTGGCACATAAACACAGGTGCGGGTTTTTGAGAAAAGAAGTTAATAATTTGAAAAGGAGCCTCAAAAGGAGTCACTTCCTAATCCCAATGACATGATGGCTTGTGGCTATCTGTCAGGAGCTGGGTTTTTTTAGAGGGTAGGCAATTAAGAAGGAAGCATCCATCTATTTTTCTCAGAGAAACTGGCACCAATGTGACCATGTCCAGACCACCACAGTGAAGCTGGCTAAAGAGATGAGAAGATGGGCCCCAGTTTTCAACTTGCCCTCAGGGGATCCTAAGAAGTCATTACAGAAAGCTCAGAGTCCTTCTCAGAGGATGTGGTAGTTGTTCTTGTGAGGAAGTGTCCTCTTCCTTCATGGGCCCCCTTCCCAAGGTCACCATGTTTTAAGACCCCTGTAGCTTGCCTTCACTTGGAGAAAGGGAATGAAGGTGTTGGTACACATGCTGTGTTGGGATGACTTGTGTGCCTGAGTGTGTGCACTGGAACCCTGGCCTCTGCACGGGACAGTCACTGGTCCCCATACAGCAACATGAGTGACAGTTTCACAGTACCTGAGCAAAACCTACTGCCTGACACACCCTGGAGTATGGCTCTCGAGTCTGTGTCCAGCAAGGCCCATCCGCCCTGGCCTTGTCACATAGGGCCAACCTAGAACCCACAGAAGAAGCAAGTGGCATTGAGCATCGGCCTTCCATCCTTGGGTAATCGGGTAAGAATCTCTATTTCTCCAGAGCCCCTCTCCTCCACAGATAGCATGCAAGGAGAGGCAGGGTGCCTCAGTGGCCCCAGTGGTTTTCTGGAGCCCCAAGAGGGGGTTCAGGGAGATGCGACAGTAGCCCCTTCATTATAGCCCCGTGAGGGAAACAGAAGTCAATACGTAAGAACAGCAAATGCACAAATAGGGTTGAGAGTGTGAGGGTAAGCCTGCAGGACATGCCCAGTGCAGTGAAGGATGGTACAGACTATATGATTCCTGTGGTCCAGGGGAGGTAAAGAAGGCTGCTATGAAACACTGCGGAGATGTAGCTTGAGCAGCCACCATTGTCAAAAGCAAAGGGAAAGGATTGGAGTGCAGGGAACAGCCCAGCTAGAGCCTTTAAGTGTGAAAGAAACTGTGTGTCCAGGTCACAGAAGGATGAGGAGGAGCACAGACAACAGGAGGGAAGATGGAGAGTGGAGGAAGCTGGCAGGGAGGGGAGGGGAGGCTGGGGAGAGAGATGATGCTTATGGGGTAAGGGTGGGGGAGAGGAGCTGGGGAGATGAGGGTCCTCATGGGATGGGGAGGGGAGCTGGGGAGCTGGAGGGTATTTAAGGAACTAGTGGGGCCCTGGAGACTCACTCAAGGGATGGGGTTGAAGGTGAGGAGAAGACTGAGTGTGGGGAAGCCAGTTGAGTCTAAGGAGGTCAGTGTAGCTGACAGGCTGGGTGTGACAGGAAATCAGGAACAGGGAGCAGGTGGGAGCTGCGGTCTGCAGGAGTGAAGAAAGGGTGGCTGAGCTTTTGGCAGAAGGACGAGGAGTGGGTGAACACGTAGGAGGGATGTTGCACAGGGGTCCTGCATGTCTCCATGTTGGAGTTCCTGGACACATCTGATGGCCACTGGCCATCGTGTTTGAGAACAGTGACTGTGGACACCATGACATTAACTGGTACTGCAAAGCCATTTCAGCTATGGCAACAGGGGATTGCTTTGGGGTTCAGAGAGGTAGAAACTCAGAGGTGTTTAAATCCTCAACTGAAAGCCATCCATTCAGGGTGGGACAGGTCAAATAGAGGGATGGGAAATATTGTCCCCAATAATGTCATCATGGCTTTTGTCTAAAGCCCATTATAAAGTATTAACAGGCAGTCTCTTCTTTTCCATTTTACTCTTCTGGAAACATCTATTTAAGGAAGACTTTCAAAGCTCCCAAGTCCAGGGAAATCTAGCCATTGCTTAATCCATGCAGCAGGTGTAACCTTAGCAGTTGTGGAGAAGACACAATATTTCCATGGTGCACAGCCAGCGCAGCTGGGATCCAGTGTGGGACACCAGACCTCAGAGCCTTTCCCAGGCCTTTCTTGATTTTCACTCTCTGTGTAGAGCTTTCAGCTGCCCAGAGGGTAAAATCCTTACTTCTAACTCCACCGGGAGTCTTGAGTGTCTCCAGGGGAAAGTGACTTCCAATAAAGGTGCACACTGATTTAAACCATTCCCATCTTGTTTGGTATTTAGTACAGTGTCAGTTGAATTAGACAAAGCCCCAGGCACGTTCATGCCCTCATCCCTAGAGTCTGTGACTATGCCGCTTGACATACAAAACTTCCATGGCAGGTGGAGTTAACTTAAGGATCCTGAGACAGGGGCTGAAGAGAAGATTCGGTCAACCAAGTGTCTGCTGTGCAAACCCGAGGTCTCGACTTCAGTCTCCAGCACCAGCGTAAAAAGCTGAGTGTGCTGGCACAAGCTACTCATCCCAGCACTGAGGAGAACAAGATTTTGGATCTCTGGGGCAGGCACCTCAGTGGAAGCAGAGGAGAGGCTGGGTGCCCTCTGCAGACAGAGGAAAAGGCTGACTGCCAGACAAGGGGTGAGAGGTCTCCAGAAGAGGGAAAGGTGGGAGGGAGCCTCCACTGCAGCCTCCAGGGGAGTGCAGGCCTCAGCATCGTGGGCTGAGAGAGGAACTAGGACTTCTGACCTCTAGAACCTTAAGATGATAAATTCTGGGCTGGGAAGATGGCTCATAAGGAAGGGATGCTTGATACTCAAGTATGAGAATCTGAATTCAAACTCCCAGGGCCCATTAAAAAGCATGGCATGGCTGCACACATCTGTAACCCCAGAGCTGTGGAGGGTATAGTATGTGAGACCAACCAGGGCTACAAGAGACCTTAAAAAAGATAGACCGAACATATGAAAGACAATGGGCAGATTGTAGTCAGACTTTCTCTGGGTCACCATCTCACAAATTATGACTTGGAGACTTATTATTAATTATGAAAACTTGGCCTTAGCTTAGGCTTTTCCCCAACTAGCTCTTCTAACTTAAATGAACCTGTTTTTAATTAATCCACATTCAGTCATGTGACTCGGTTACCTCTCCCCTGTATTGCATGTCTGACTTCTTCAGTGTTTGGCTGGCATCTCTCACTCACCTAGCTTCATTCCGAATTCCTCTCTTTGCCCAGAAGTCCCTCCTTCTCTCCTGCCTAGCTATCGGCCATTCAGCTCTTTATTAAACCAATCACAGTGACACATCTTCACACAGTGTAAACAAATAGTCCACAACAGACAAATGGGATTCAGAAGTAGAACTTGGTGCATAGTTCCTGGGGCTTGCAACGCTACAGCCCTTCTCTGTAGAGCAGTCAAAACTTGCTTAATCACTGGAATACTTTCTTGTCTTTATTTCCAACTCAGGACTACTCAGAAAAAGCCAAACATACAGACTCATACAAACCTTCCCCTCATCACACGCACAAGAGTGCCACCTTTCTGGCCATCTGCCCCAGCTTCCTCAGGCCTGCACAACCTCCCTCCATGGGTCACCTTTGGTCAGACTTACCTACCCCACCCATGTTTGAATGTCCTACTTGTCTCTGCTGCCATCTTGGGCCTCTGCTGTGATAATCATTGTCTAAGATTAACATAAGCCTATTGGAGATGACCTAGACCTCATCATACCATGTGGCTGATGATTGATAGCTCCACTCAGCAAAGGCGAAATGGCCAGCCTGAGCGAAGGGAGCGACAGACAGTAGTGTGATACAGGCTCACTCAGCTCAGAAATGGAGGGCAACTGTGGCATCCATCTTCCCCCCTCTGCATCCTCTAGCAGTCTTGACACAAAGGTCCAGTAGCTCTGGGGTGAGGGGAGCCACTGGGCCACTGGGTGGAAGCAATCCATCTGCCAATCAGGAGCAATCTTGACTATTTTTGTAAGTTCAAAGTCAACTAAAAACAGATCTGGCTAGCTACAAGGACCTGGGGCCTTATCTGTTACAGCAGCTTCTGTGACCCAGACTAACTGCAATAAAGACTGAAAACACAATAGAGCTAAAAGCTGCATAGACGGCCAAGCAGTGGCTGAAACCTCTGGAAGGAAGTCAAATGGAGCTGACAGGAGGCACAGAGGGCAGACAAGTCAGGAGGAAGACAACCGGAGCAGGGGAGACATGTGCATGGAGCTAATCAGTGAGAAGCAGAAAGGAAGGCTCAGAGAGTACCTGGAGCCGGAGAAGAGCAGGTAGTGAGCTGCTATGAGCCGTCCAGCCCAGGGGCTTGGGTAGCTCAAATTCTAAAGCTGATTTTGTTCAAAATGCAATGGGAATCCAAAGGAGGTATGGTGATAGAGGAACAGTGTTCGTAGAGAATGAATTAGGTGCAGGTTGGAATTGCCTTGAGCTGACCACAGGAAAGAAAGAGTGGGGTCGTGAGGAGGCAGCCCTGTCCAGAGATCAGACACAGAGGACCAGAAAGCCACTGCTGAGACTCCACATGGGATTGGAAGGATCGGTCATCCTGAAGCAGCAAATGAATTGGATGAGTCACTGGCATGTGTTAGGGGACTACAGCTGTCTGCATTTGCTCTACTGAAGTTAAAACACTGTCCACAAAGTCCACCTGGGGCAGCTGCCTGCTGTTCTAAATTGAATATTACCAAGTGAGTGTCTACAAGACACCACTACCTGTCACCTGAATGAATAGGTAGATTTGAATTTTATTCGGTTTGCAGAGTTAAAGCACTTCATCAGAAAATTACTTTGACTTTACAGTTGGTTAGAGATTGTAAAAATATGCAAAATCTTTCCCTGATGTTACCATGTCACACATGTGTGACTTTACAGTGAGAACAATGTTGCCATGGGGGCACAGGATGTTTTGTTTGTAAAAGGGATATCGAACTTGTCTCATGTTGACACACACACACACAAGGGTCCTGTGAGTGCTGCTGTGGATCCACACAACTGTGCCCTTCAGTCGCTATGTGTGGAGGGAATGGGGTGCTACTGAGGACTGTGTGCCTCTGGCCTGGCCTGGCCTCTTGATCTGCCACACACATTGTAAGGTGGCCACTTCTGGGAAGGAGCTGTGATCCTTGGCATTGGCCATACTTGGTTATGACTTGGGGAGTGTCCTGGATAGCTTTAATTGTCAACCTGACACAGCCTGAGTCATCTGAGAGGAAAGCCTCAACTGAAGAATCCCTAGGTCACATTGACCCGTGAGCACATCTGTGGATGGAGCATTGTATTACTTATTAACTGATGTAGGAGAGCCCAGTCCACGGTGGGTGGCACCGTTTCCTAGGCAGGTAGGCTTGGGTTGTGTAAGAAACCTAGTTAAGCATGTGCTATCCAACCAGCCAGCAAGCAGCATCCCTCCATGGCTCCTGCCTCCAGGTTCCTGCCTTGAGTTACTGCCTACACTTCCCTCAATGATGGTTTGTGACCTGGAAGTATAAACCGAATAAGCCTTTTTCTTAAGCTCCTTTACTCGGTGTTTTTTTCCCAGGAACAGAAACTGGGAGCTTCCTGGTTGTTGAGGCCCAGGAGATAAAGCTGGTATTTCTGCTACATTGGTTTGAGGGAGGTTTGGGTCTTGGAAGTGATCCCCTGTAGGGGGCATAGTGGGATGGAGACTATAGATGTGTACCACCACGTAGGGCTAGGAAAGAAAGGTTCTTCACCTTTCCTACCCCCCTTACAGGGTATATCCCCTGGGGACTTGTCACAGACCATCCCCAGAGCACAGCCTCTCACGAAGAGCCGCTGAACCAACAGTGACAGCCTCTGGCCCCATTCAGACCCACCGGGTCAGAAATCTGGGTCTAAACAAGCTCTCCAGGGGTTTCTCTGCAGACAAAGGCTTGGGAATGACTGGCCTAGAATTGCTGCCTTCCTCATTCTGTTCCCCACATCTACCTTGAGCAGTTGTCTTTTGGACATCAACAGAGAACAGCTCTGTGCAAGGCTATAAAATGATACAGCTCCTGCCTTGTGGCCCCACGACTTCTGGGAGAGCAGGCGGTGGCCAGTCCCTTACAGTGTGGGTTAGGGCGGTGGCTCAGCGGTGCTGGCTCCGGTGAAACAGCTGGAGAAGAAGGACACACTTCTCAACATTTGCTGCAGACTAGGCTTCTGAGGAGGGGTGCTTAACCATGGCTGATCCTTTCTTCAGCTTCCTGCAGGGTCCGTGAAGTAGCCCCCGAGGTCCCAATGCACAGGCAGACCGTTCTAGGTAGGGGCCATGAGGCAGTTGCTAGAGCAGGTGATGTCTGAGCAGAACTCTGAAGAGCTCAGACCAAGGCAGAGCCGGGCAGAGGCAGTGAGCCTCAGACCCCAGTCAGCCCAAGGCAGAGTCCAGCGGAGGCAGTGAGCCTCAGACCCCAGTCAGCCCAAGACTGAGCCCGGCGGAGGCAGTGAGTCTCAGACCTCAGTCGGCCCTGTGGTCACACATCACCAACGGTCAGTCAGTCTCTGCGATGCTCTGACTAAGCGCTTTCAGCTTGTGAATCTGGAAGTGGAGCACTTTGTGGAGCTACCACCCAGTGACAAGAGGATCCACGGGAGACTTGCTGTGAATGCATAACCTTCTCGTGTGTCCACTCAATATTGGCTATAAATCTGAACTCACCTTGGTGAGTTATTAACACACATATGGCACTTGGTGTATTTCAGACCAATTTCCAGAGTTCTAAGAACCCAAACAGAAACAAAACAAAACAAAACAAAACTGAGAACTGGACACCAGGATATGGTTTTCAAATTCCTGAGTGTACCAGAACATCTGTGATGTGTGTTGGGAGCCCTCTGTCTCTCAGGGACTCCCATTGTGTGGGTCAGAAGAAGGTCTGAGCCAGTGTGATGGCACACACCTTTAACCCCAGCACTTGGGAGGTGGACAGGCAGATCTCTGGGGTTTAAGGACAGCCTGGTCTACATAATGAGTTCCAGACAAAGTAGGGGTACACAGTGAGACCCCGAGAACCTGCATTTCTTCTCTCTAGATCTTTCTGGTGTGTGTGTGCACATGTGTGTGAGGTACATGTGTATGTGTACATATGTGTGGAGGCCAGATGTGGATGCCAAGTGTCTTCCTCAATTGTTCTACACCTTATTTTTTTGAGACAGGGCCTCTTAACTCATGAATTAGGCTCGGGTAGCTGGCCAGAGAGCTCCAGGAAACGTGTGTCTGCCTCTCCAAGTGCGAGGATTACAGGTATGCATGCCTTATGCCCAGCTTTTTATGTGCTTACTGGGAATCTGAATTCAGGTCCTCATGTCTGCAAGGTATGTTTTCCTCACTGATATAAAATACTTAACAAAAGCCATTTAAGGAAGAAAAGGTCTATTTTGGCTCATGATTCGAATGCATAGTCCATCGTGGTGGGAAGGCATGGCGGGGGGTAGTGTGTACTATGAAGCAGCTGCTCACATTTCATGTACAATCAAGAAGTGCAAGAGGGGTGTGGTGGCTCAGCCTTTAATCCCAGCACTTGGAAGACAGAGGCAGGCAGATCTCTGTGAGTTCGAGGCCAGCCTGGGCTACAGAGTGAGATCCAGGACAGCTAAGACTACACAGAGAAACCCTGCCCTGGAAAAAAACTAAATAAACTAAAACAACAACAACAAAGCACAGAGCTGGCTGCTGGTGCCCAACTTCTGTCCTCCTTTTCCGTCAGCCTGGGACCCCATCCCAGGGAATGGTCGCGTTGACTCTTCCTGCCTCAATTAACCCAGTCTACAAATGCCCTCACAGACATGCCCGGAACCGTCTCATCCATGCAGTTTAGAAAATGAAGTTGGTAATATCAACCACCACATGAGGCAAGGATTTTACCCACTGAGCTGTGTCTCCAGCCCTAAGAACACACATCCCTTACAACTCATGGTGATGGTGGCACTATTGGTAGAGGATCCCACTTCGAGGATGAGTGTACCAAGGAAAAGGTGGGAGTCACATGGGGAGAAGCCCTCCCATGGTGAGTGGGGGTGCCTGCGACCTTGTGAGGCAGCAGGACACCTGGGTCTGGAATGTTTACACTTGTGAGCTCCCAGGTTTACAAGACGCCAGGTGGGGTGAACTTGGCCCTCACACACCAGAACTTGACAGCATAAACAACAGAATGACCCACTTCCTGGACACCCCCTTCCTGTCTGCTCCGGGTTCCCCAACACTGCAGCCACCTGGCTGCTCCCAGAGGCTTCCTTACGCTTTATGACCCACTTTTATGGATCTGGCCATAGCAGCTCCATCCTTGGAGTTGAAACTGCTTTCCCTCATGTGACCTGGCCCAACAGTAGTCTGTACTCGGGGCCTTCCTGCCTTTGATGCCTCTTAGGCTTGAATGTAAGCAGCTGCCTCCAAAAGCACAAAGTTAATAATTCTCCAGGGTGGAAGGAAGCCAGACAGGCTCTGCACCCTCAGGAGGGTTGATTTCAGGTTAGACGATCCACCAAATGGGGTGGAGAGCCTGTGGCAGCATCTGACCCTTGGCAGGGTTTCTGTGTGCTCTGCTTCTGTCTTTCCTGGAATATTGTCAGCATGGCAAGGGCCTGTGCAGTTTCTGGGAAGATAGCAGAGGCTTCCTGGTGTCATCTGCCTGCAGGACATAGCCTGGGTACTGGGATGCTAGGCCTAGATCCCACCCTTCCTGGCATCTGACCCCTTAGATGTACAGGATTGCTCTAAGCATCAACAAGGCGAGGAGCAGGGGTGGGGTTCAGGAATAGCTCTGTCGCAGCCTTGCAGTTGAACTCTTCATACTGGGAGCTCATGCACACACTAGCTCCTCAGAAACAAGATCATCTAGTTGATGGGAGCCTCCCAGACATCCCGAGGGAAGTGCTCTGGCCTCTGGCCTCTGGCCAGTAGAGTCTGAATTGCTGTGGAGTTAGCCTGAAGCTGCTGCCAAGAGCTCTTATCCTTAGTGTGTTCTTGCTCTCCACCTCTGTCCTGACTCGGTATGGCCTCTGACCCCCATTCCTTTCCTGTTCCTGCTAGCCTGAGAAGTATGCCTCCATGTGGCCCTCTTTGAACTCCAGGGATGCCATTTGGAGCTGAGCAAGGCAGCTTGACTGCAGAGCTTGATAGGAGAGCTTGACTGCAGGAAGGAATGTGGTCCTAAGACTCAGTGCTGGAGTATCACTGTCCTCCTGTGGTGCCACCTCGATGGGGAGTGAGGACTCCCTGCAGGAAGGGGTCGAGGCCTTGGCTTACAATTGTCATTGTGCAATGTCAGTTCCCACTGCCAGTGCCTTGCTGTGCCTGGGGCATCATTTTTGAGGCCTGTGAGGACATGAAGAGGCGGAGAGATCCTTAGGGAAGTGTGAGGGTGGTGTCTTAGTCCTGTTCTATTGCTGTGAAGAGACATTATGACCAAGACAACTCTTATAAAAGAAAGCATTCAATTGGAGGCACACTTTCAGTTTCAGAGGTTTACTGCATTATCAGCATGGTGGCAGGCATGGTGCTGGAGAGGTAGTTGAGAGCTACATCCTGATCTGCAGACAGAGAGGGAAACACTGGGCTTGGCACGGGCTTTTTGAAACCTCAAAGCCTGTCCTCGGTGACACACTTCCTCCAACAAGGCCATACCCCCCAATTCTTTCAAATCGTGCCACTCCCTATTGACTAAGCATTCAAATCTATGGGTCCATGGGGGCCATTCTTATTCAAACCACCACAGATGGAAACTGAGTGGAAGCAGAGGGAACAGGGCACCCCTCAAGACTTTCTAACGATTCCAGGCAAGATCCAATGAGTCACGGACTGGAGTGAGTTGTCTGGGAGAGGGTGTGCCCAAGCAGCCCAGGAGGTTGTGAAGAATTTGCCTCTATAAAATATTTAGATCCAATGAGATGAAAGGTCACATGGTCCCAGAAACTCCCTTGTCTCCAGAAATCGAGACTAGGGGACAGAGTCCCGGAAGAAGACAAGAGCGTCTTAACTTCTGATGTGTCTTCCCAAGCACACAAGTCTTCGTATGAAGAAGGAGGAAGGGATGCTTGCAGCAGCACATGGCCTTGGGTCCTATAGGGGAAGACTGCCCGTGGTGTTCTCTCCTGAAATGTCCATTCAGTGAACCCCCCGGCACACAGATGTTAGGGTGAGGGAAGGGCAGGGCCATCTCCAGTGCTAGGGAGAGTTCTTACAGTAAGTAACTGAGACTATTTCCTTAGGGCCAAGGGACAGTCTCACCCCTGCTCTCTGGCTGGTCTCTTTCCTTTGCATTGTTAAGTGCAAGGGCAGGTGGCAGGCACAAGGTTGTTAGAGATAGAAAGTGAAGCACCAGCTTCGTTGGGATGTTAATTACATGACTGTGTACTTGCAGAGAATACACATATGAGTCTCAGCTTATATTTATCAACTGATGAATGGACAATGAAAATGTGGTGTGTTTACACAGTAGAATGCCAGTCAGCTGTTGAGAAATATGAAATTCTCAGGTAAATGGATGGAGCATGAAACAATCACCCTGAGTGAGCTAACTCAGATTAGGAAAGTCAAATGACATGTTTTCTCCCATTTGTGAATGTTAGCTTCGAATCTTCAGATGTGTGTGTTTCATTTGGAATACCTATAGAAGTCAGGAAAATATTAAAGGGGACACGGGGTGTGCTTTAGGGGGTAGATAGAACAAAGTGGTATAAAGAGGAAATAATGGAACAGGAAGGGCTAAATTGAGGTGGGTGGGAAGAATATCAGGGTACAGCTGAGATTATGGGGAGAAGTTAATAGCACTAAAGACCTTTTAAAAAAGTCATTGGAAACTTGCCCATTACTGTAGATGCTTCTTAAACACCCCCCCCTCCACACACACACACACACACACACACACACACAGAGGTCGGGGGAGGGTTAAAGTAGAGTTTTCCTATGACAGAGTGACAGTGCCTCTACTGGATATCACAGGGTAACAAATACAAATGCCAGTGTCCGGAGTGGTTTACCTCCTTTGGAGTTGTTGACTAGTGAGGTCCTGTAGTCTCCCAACATAACATCGACAATGCTATTGACTGTGTTCCAGAACTTGATGGTAGACTGTATTGCTGAAGTTATCACATACTTGAGTTACAGAACATGGAGATATCAAACTGGTACTGATCTGGAAGTTTCATCCCTACTGACTAGCTTTCACAGTGCTGGAATCTGGTACGCACACTACCAGAGAAGAAAAGCAATCATCAATCGTACCCAGCTGTGAATCCTGCAAGCTCCAATAAAGACTGGCCTGAAAGACATGCCCAATGGTATAGTAGTGGCATGGACATCATGGGAGAAACCAACTATTTTCTGATTAGATGTAAGTCCTGCTCTACAAGATGAAACCCCTATCTGACACCATTGTGGGGCCAAGAATCTATGACCAGTCAGGTCATAGGCCCTGGGAACAGCTGACTACTATTATTCTGATAAATGGACATAGTATTAAACTGACTTCTAATGTATTACCACTATACCCATAGATTAATGTGTCTCTCAACCCTCATCAGAGAAGCTTCTTTTTACAGTAGATGGTGATTAACACAGAGACACACAACTGGTCAAGGTACAGAGAAAAAGAGATTGTGGAATGCTGAGTCCTAAGTGGGATATCTATATTACACCCCCTCCTTCCAAGTCTTGGGAATCACTAGGGAATAAGGAGTGGAAAGAGTGTAAGCCAGAGACAGTGGATGGCCACAAGGAAGCAGAGTTTTCCACAGCCAACAGGCAATTGTGCTTATGAATTCATAGCTGTATGACAGCATGCACAAGACCTTTGAAAGTTCAAGCCAGACCAAATCCCAGCATGGAGGGAAGTAGTAAGTATGAAGTTTCATCCCCTGCCAAGGAGCTATTGACAACTGATAATTTCTGGCAGAAGGAAGGCCAGTTTTCTTTAAGAATGTAGCCCCTAATAAGTTGACGATGATCCATTAGAAGGCCACACATCTAAGAGCACATGGTCAATGTGAGAAATCATCCTTGACCTCTCTTCCTCTTTATTCATTCAGTCATGGTCTCTCAGTCTGAGGAGTACACTAGAACATGTCAACCTGGGTTTTCCAGCTCTGTTCTCTCCCTTATTCCTCTGAGCCAACCCTGGGCTTCTCTGCAGGTGACAGTAAGCCCCAGAGCCTGAGGTGTGTGCAGGCAGGGTCCCTTTCTTTCTGCAGAGCTAGAGCCTTACTGGGTGTCAGTGATGGTGGCTTGGTAGGCAACCATGCCCATGGACACTCCTGCCCCATTTCTGAGCTGTGTGCTGGTGGCAGGTGCTGTATTTGTCCAGCTATTTTCTCTTGCAGTGGAAATCACACTACAGCTGTGTGCTCTTCCTTAAGGGCTTCAAAGACAAGGTGTGGGAGAAATTCTTCTCTGGGCATGTGATCCCCTGTGCTCAGTGTCTGTGTTCAAGGGATGCATGCTTTTGTGATTGTCAACCAGACGCTTAAGAGAGAACTGGGGAATGAAGAGCTCTGTGCACATTCCCAACCCCCACACAAGGTATAGGGCCCTCTTGGTGGGGCAGGGCATGATTGGGAGTGACCTTAGTCTTATTTACCTGGGCACACTCTGCTTACTGGGCTGTGGGGCATCTTTAGCTGGCTTGTGTGGCTCTCCCACACTGTGCTCAGACCATCCCTGCATGGCTCTGTTCCACTAAGGAATTTCTCATGAAAGAAGAACCTGCTGAAGCCAAGCCCAGGCTGCTTTTGGTGCCCTAACTCTGTGAATGGCCTCCAATGCAAGCTGCTGCTGTAGAGAGAAGGATAGTTTTCTATCCTGGCCTTTAGTGGGTACATGGCGCCTGGAAAGTGGACCTGGGATCACAGGACGTATTTAGAAGGGACTCCTCTAGACTTCAAGCAGTGAGGGGCTAGGGTGCTTACTCTGCTCTATGTGCAAGGCAGAGGGACTATACATTAGTTTTGTCTATTAGGACAAGTTTGTGATGGTCAAAAACTGTGTGTGAGCACCAGAGATGGCAGGCACACTGGATGGAGATGCTAGTTCTGTGACTCTGAGCCTTGACCACACAATGATTCATCCCTCTGAGTTGAGATCCTGATGTCACTTTCCTTAGGTGTTCCCAAGTGTTTTTAGACTTGACACGTAAATGTACTAGCTTTTAGGGCATGCTGATTCCACAGAAGAGCCCTCTGGTTGCTGGAATCCCAGCCTGGGGAGGATGAGGGAGATGACGATGAGTTCAAGGCCAACTTGGATATATATTGAGACTGTTGAAAACAGTCAGGCCCCTGGTTGATGACTTTCAGGCCAGTCCATAGTGGTCCCTTCCTTGGTTTGCTTGGGGACAGGAGAGTTGAGTTTTACTTGACCACTAGGAAGACCCAAGGGGAAGACATCGGAGTGTGTGCATGTGTTCATTTGGATCCTGTTCTCTTCTTGTGAAGAGTACAGCACAAGGCAGTATAATACAACATGTCACAGTGCATAATAACCCAGCTTTACACAGCACTACGTGGTGCAACACCACAACTGAACACATCTCCATGCAGCCCAACGAACACGACACGATGCAACACTAACTCTATGCAGTGCTAACAATGCAGCACATCACACATGCTGCCACACACCTGTGCATACCTGCACAAGTATAAATAAATGTGAAAACATTATCTGAGCTAAGAAGTCAGAAAGCTGTGCTCCATGGGGGAGATAGAAAGGTGGCCCCTCTGGGGAGAAGAGTCTTGGTAGAGACGTCCTCGGGACACTGATGGGTAAGGTGCCAGTGATGTGGGTGCATCCTTGACACAATGACAGACATGACAAACTCACCCCTCCTGTACTGAACAGGAGGATGTTCTGTGCAGTGCAGAGTTGTACTTCCATGAAGTGAACCATTCCCAAGCTTGAGAAAGGTAAGTTGGAGAAACAAGAGGAAAACCACTGAGGAAGGAGGCCCTGACTCAGGCTGGCTTAGTGTCTCCCCATGGTGGCTCACCTGCCTGGTCCTGCCTTGTGTTCTGGTTACTTGGGTTGAAACCTGGTTCTTTGGCTTCTGTGTTGCTCCCCCATTATCCGAATCTGTCTCCCTAGAGGACAGGAGATCCCTCAGCTGCTGTGGGTTTCAGGACTGGTGTGTTTTAGAGCTCTGTTAGGAGTTCAGGAGGGTCTCTTCTGACTAGGAATCTTTCTAGGTTTTTAGAAACCAGGACACAGGAGTGGCTTCAGGGTGTCATGGTAACCTCAAGGGCACCAACCATGGCATCTCAGCTCTGTCTAGATACTCACAGGAACTCTGAGCTGGCTCCTAGCTTGGGCTCTTAGTGCCCTGTGTCCAGTGCCCTGGTTTCCTGGTTCTGTTTAGTTATCAGCTGCATCTCTAGACTCCCAGAAACCTCATGAAGTCCCCTGGCCTGCAGTGGTCCCCAAGTACTAAGGCTTTTAATTCCTGGTGGATTTTGCAGGACCCCATCCCTGAAGTGATGAGAGATGCATGTCTAGTTTGCTCCTGTGGCTCCCAGGACTCTGGTAGGCCTCTAGGAGTCTGAGGCAGGCTTCTGCTTTTCTGGACCCTGTGGACATGCAGATTTTGCCCCCCGCCCCAAGGGTGTTGGGTAGGTTCCTATGTGGCACTCTAGTTTAAGGCTCCCTTTGAGGAAGAATGGGTCTAGGTTTGACAAGCTGTCACATGCCAGAGTTTGCACAGAGATGTGTGTCACACACCAGCTCTCAAACACAGGAAAATACCTGTGTCCCAAATTCAGGGGTTTATAAGCCTTTACACAATGAGCTACTGGGAAGCTCCAACTAATAAACATACAGCTGGTACCCCACATCCCTAAACATCCTGCCCACTGGGCTTTCCAGGTGCCAAGAGAGGCTGGTAGCTTACATGAAGGTCACATGGGAACTCTGCTGCCCAGGCCCCAGGCCTTCCTGTGCAAAGCCCACAGTTTTCTTCCCAGCTTCCCTCAGGGTTATTTTTAGGATCTTGTTTTTGAAGTTTGAGGTTCACAGTGGCTAACTAGAAAGGATGTTTTTCCGGAATGATCTGTTATACATTCCATGATGTGTACTGCATGGAGCAGAAGGGACCCAGGGTTCCCAGGTGAAGTCAGGTGACTGATGTCTACCCTTCAGGGCCAGGGCATGGTACCAGTAGTCAGTTCTGAGGTGACACTGGTCCCAGCTTCTCCATCTCCCTGTATTCCACTTCCTCCACACACTAGACCCTCAGGCTCCCTACATCTGGGAGTCGGGGCAGGAAGGGCTTGTGCAGGGTGCACCCTGGCTGGTTGCACCTTGTCATGGGTGTTTTGTGCCTAGCAGTGTCCTGTCTCCCAGGTCTGGGCTGGCCTGTCTCTTTCGGCACCAGAGGGCTGGGACCACACAGATTGCTGGGGAACCTCTCAGAGTGTGAGAGTCAGATAGAGAGGCACGGCTAGTCTGCTCCTGTGTGTCTAGGGGCTGAAGCCAAAGGTCTCAGAGTCTATAAGGGAAACACCAGGCCTTTGCAGCACCAGGCATGGCCTGTGCTGTGTGTGTACAAGACGGTTTCTTTGTCACCCCACAGTGGGTCCCAGTGTCACGGGTGTGGTGTGGTTAGACAGGAAGCCCAGCTGGTGTGTCCCTGGAATAGGTCCTGACTTCTCAGAATAGCGCGGAGCTGATCAAGTTATACTGGTTGAGTGCTGGCTTCTGTCTCTTCCTGTTCCTTGGTCCCCACCCCCTTCCTGCTCCCAGCCATGCCTGAATGGCTCTGGACCTCAGTATCCTCATCTTTAAAACAGGAGTGTTTCCCTCCTCAGTATTTCCTCAAGGGGCCTGGGGTGGTGAATTGAGCAAGGGCCTGAAGGCTTCTTTGGGGACCAAATAATCCTTCGTCTTGTGAAAGCTTCAGGAATGAGGGCACGGCTCTGGTGAAACCTGGAGAGGTTCTGTCCCAAACAAATGACAAGTGAGTTCACAGGCCTCTGAGAATGAACTCTGTTGATCTCGCTGGATACTGATCCAAGATGTGCAGTTCCAGAGAATCAAGTGTTTGCCTTGGCAGGTGAGATCACTTTGGTTTGTTTTATCTTCCCCAGAGTCCCCAGAGCTGGTTGTCACCTCTATTTCTCTAGAACACAGCTGTTACAGCAGATCCTGTCCACCCCTGGGCCCTCCTCTTCCACTCATGTGACAAATATCTGGTATCTCCCACAGGGGCATCCTTTGCAGCCACTCCATTTAGTGAACGGTTATTTGTTACCAGAATGCATGAGGGAGAGATGTTGCCAGCCTGTCCACATACAGAGACACATAGCTCCTCACTAACACTGCTTTCTGAGAGTCACATCTCTCAGGAACATTCTGGATGGAAGGAAGCACTGCCTTGAATCGTCCATCTCTGGGCACAGTGGAGAGTGAAACAGTGTGGAGACGGGCTGATCAGAAAGTCAGTACCAAGGGTTGGGCAGATGGCTCATTAGGTAAAGTGGTAGCCCCGCAACCATGAGAAGCGAGTTGCTAGAACTCACCTTTAAAAAAGCCTGGCAAGTTGCTCATGCTTTTAATCCCATCACTGGGGAGGCAGAGACAGTCAGATTCCTGGGCCTGGCTAGTCAGCCAAACCAATCAAATTGATGAGTTTCAGGCCCGTGAGAGACCCTGTTTTAAAAGACAAGCTGGACAGCACCCTGAGCAGCTAACACTTGAAGTTGACTATCTGCCTCCACACATCCATCACTCCATCACACACAGAGTTAGACAGGCACACACACAGAAGGGAAAATATTAGTCATTATTAGAACAAAAGATGAGCCAAGACCTGACCGCTCTGACAGTGAGCTGGTCTAGGCTGAGTACTTGTTGATGCCTCCCAGAGCTGAGTGCCATAATTGATAATTAGATGACAGAACAAGCCAGAAGCCAGACGTCCATGTTTGGCCATGTCCTGTTTCACATCCTGTTTGTTCTGGTCCCCAAGTCTGGGTGCACATGACCCCGTTTCCTGGTCTGTGACTGCCAAGCTTCTGTGAAGACCTAAATATGACCTCCCTCACCTCAGGCCTGTTTAGATTTACACTGTGGTTGAAGGTCACATTGATTTAAGGCTAGCTGGCATTTGTGTCCATGGCAACCAGGAAGTTCTTCCCTGACCAGCAGGTTTCACTTCTCCACTAGAACTGGTTTCTTCCCTGCAAACCCGAGCCTCTCAGATCAATTGCTAATTGTAGAGACACCAAAGGGCCACATCAGACCCAAGATGTCCATCCTTCAAGTGTCCAGTACATGCAAATGACTAACTAGGAAAGCCAATGTCTCCAGAGGCAGGAAGCCCTGGCATTAAGAGGCTTCAGAGGAAGGCCCTGAGCTTTGGTGATTGATTTTTCCCAACTCCCGTGTGTGTATTAGTCAGAGCTCTTCAGAGGAACAGAACTGATGGAATGGATATATATTAAAATGGCATTTACTAGATTGACTTACATGGTAGAGGCCAGATAGCCCAACAATTGCCACCTGCATGCTGGAGAGATGGAGAACCTGGCAGCTGTTCAATTCCTGAAGCTAGGTGCCTCCGCAGTCTCAGTCAGGGACTGATGGTCTAGGGCAGAAATTTTCAATTTTCCTGATGCTTCGACCCTTTAATACAGCTTCCTCATGCTGTGGTGAACCTTAACCATAAAGTATTACATTGCTACTTCATAGCTGTAATTTTGCTACTGTTATGAATAGTAATATAAACATCTGATATGCAGGGTATCTGATATGCAACCCCCCCAAGGGGTCTCTGTTCACAGGTTGAGAACTGCTGGCCTAGAAGGTTCCTGGAGGGTTGCTGGTCTTCAGCCCATATCAGAAGGCCTGAAAAACTGGGTTCTGATGGCGGCAAAGGATGGTGGTGGCAGCAGCAATAGAATGGATGGATTCACCGCAGAGTGGAGACCAGCAGGTGGGCAGCCACACTGTGTCCTCAGACCTCCTTCTGTCTGGACCGCCTGAGGGTACTACCCACTCTGAGGGAGGGGCTTCTCCCCTTAGCCCATCCTTCCTGGGAATGCCCTCACATTCCTGCTCAGAGACTAGTCCGTAGTTGATTCTATATCTAATCGAGTTATCACACAAGATGGTTATGTTTGAAAGAGAAATCCTCATGAGCTCAGGAATTGGCAAACTTGATCCACAATTGTTGGCATTGTTTGGGGGAGGTTATGGAACTTGGGAGGGACAGCCTTGCTGGAGGAAGATGGGCACTGTGGGTGGGATTTGAAGGTTTAAAGCATAGCCCCACTTCCTGCCCATGCCACAGTCTCTCTCCTTCAGCCAGCTTCAGCCTGCCACCATGGCCGTGCTTCCCCACTCAAATGCAATCTACCCCTCTGGAACCATAAACCCAAATCAGCTTCCTTCCTTAAGTTGCTTTTGGTCATGGTGTTTCATCACAGCAACGGAAAAGTAAGGAGATCAAAGACGAACCACCACAGGGCTGAAGCTCGCTCTCATGAGATGCTGGCCTCAGGTCACCCAGAGGTAGGAAGTGACCACTGTGTGGGACATTTGGCCCAGTGGGATCTGTTCTGCTCAGACAGCATGGCAGGACTGGTGGACAAGAGGGCATGGTTTACGTGACAGCTCTGGCTGGGCTCAGGGAAGGGGACACAGGGCTCTTGGACCAGCTTACCATGGAATGTGTGGGGACCCCAAAGTATTCAAGCTCAGCGGCTAGTGGTACAGAGAGAGGAGAAAAGCAGAGGAAAACGTACATCTGTCATCACAAGCATGAGCTGGGAGAGAGGCAAAGCCAGGATGCCTTCCAGGGAGGTATCCCAACTGAGCCTGCCCACTCTGGACCCGAACCCCTTCCTCACTGGAAGGGGACCAGGACAGGTCTTGCCTCCTCATCTGAATTTTAACTTCAGGATCTCCCTTTCCATCTTTTCCTGCCTCTTGCTTCCACCCACCCCTCCCCAACATCTCCATAGCTGTTAATTCTGTCAGTTTCTCCATACCTTTCTCTCCTTCTCTCTTCCCTTCTCCTCTCCCTCTCCATCCCATCCCTCTGTTCCTCCCCTCCTCACTCTCTCCCTCCTCTCTCCTGCTCCTCATTCTCCCTTCCCTTTAAGGTTGACTTCTCTCAGACCCACAGGCACAGGGAAGAAGGAGGGAGGCTCCTGTCTCTGCTCTCGGACCGAAGCTGATAAAACTCAGGTGTGCACGTTCTGGTTAGTCAGGAGTTCTCAGAAGGGAGCTCGCTTCTTTGTCTCCAGCTTGGCCTGTTTTGTAGGTCAAGTGTGTTGGATTTAATTCTAGTGAGGAAGGGGCCAGCCTAGCAGGTTGAGAGTAGGTGCAGTTCCTCAGGGGACAGGCCCCTCCCCCCTCCTGCTGTCCCAGTCCCCTGTTTGTAAAGAGCCTCTGGTCTATCACTCCACCCCATTTGCCCTTCTTCACCTCTGCTCCAGGATGGCCTCCCAACCTGGATTCCTCACCTAGGGAGATAGGGCAACCTCACTGATGGGGGACATGCTCCCCCTCAGCTGGCATGTTAGGGTGGTGTTATGGGCCAAGGTGCACCCACTTACTATTATATGCTGAACTCTTGTCCCTCAAGACCTTGGAATGTTTGGAGATAGAGAGTTCTAAGAGGGGATTAGGTCAAAGAGGGGCCTGGAGGGCTGGTCCTGAAAGAGAGGGGATTAAGACACAGGCTCTCAGGGGACAGTTCTGTGAGGACATGGAGTCCCCTCTGAGGGAACCAGCCCTGCTGACATCTTGATTCCAGATGTCCAGCTGCATCTGCAGGCATTTCCAGGCGCCTAACCTGAGCTGACTCACCCAGAAGACTTCTACATTTGGTGACGCTTGCTGACTGCTAACTCTTCCCCATAAGCCGGTGTAGGTAGGAAGTTTCCTCCTGAGACCTGAGTTTGTAGTGGCCTTTTCTGTAGGGATCTGGGCTCCTTTCT
>CABHPP010124565.1:5075-23566 GCA_902168425.1 Peromyscus attwateri
TGTATCCCCTGATGACCATGGTGTATCCCCTGATGACCATGGTGTATTCCCTGATGACCATGGTGTATTCCCTGATGACCTGGTATATTCCCTGATGCCCTTAGTGTATTTCACACCAACAAGAGGGAAGGATCTGCAGAAGAAGATGAAGCCATCACACAGGATAAGCAGGAAGGGGACGCTTTCATTATTTCTCTCATTGCTGTGATAAAATCCCTGAGGAAATCAGCTTATTGATGAAAAGATTTGTTGTGGCTTGTGGTTCAAGAAGGGATGCAGCCCATTGTGGCTTGGAAGGCATGTTGGTGGGAGCCCCAGGTGGCTAGTCAGAAGCACAGAGTAGATAGAAAAGGGGAAGGAGCCAGGCATAGTGGCACACATCTTTGATCCCAGCACTTGGGAGGTAGAGGGAGACAGATCTCTGAGTTCGAGGTCAGCCTGGTCTACAGAGGGAGTTCCAGGAGAGCCAGGGCTACACAGAGAAACCTTCTCTCAAGAAACAAAACCAAGCTGGGCCACCACACTTTAAATCCTAGCACTCAGAGGCAGAGGCAGGTGGTTTGAAGCCAGCCTGGTCTACAAAGTGAGTTCCAGGACAGCCAGGCTGTCACACGGGGATGGGACAGGGGCATACAACAAAAACAGAGCTATAAAACTCTAAAATCTACCCGGTGATCCACTTCCTCCAGGGGCTCTGCCTGGCGTAGACTCCACAACCTTCCAGAACAGCACCACCACCTGAGGTTTCTAATTCATGAGCATGGGGTGGGGCGCACTTCACATTCAAACCTCTACAGCGGGGAAGGTGGTTGCCAGTAGAGCTGAAGACCCTTGTTCCAGTCTCTGCAGTTCCCAGAGCTGCTTCTGTTCTGTCCTGTGCAGGATCTTTCAGTAAAACCTTTGTGAGTATAAAGCAACAGAGGCTTGGCTTTCTTTCTTAGTAGCAAGAATATCCCTGTCTGGTGCTGGGCGTCTTCCTAAGACACAGGGCTGAAAGGATCATCTGAAGCTGGACTGAGGGCCTTAGGGTTTATATTACAGGTTTGGTAATGAAAAGTCAGAGCCTCAGGACTGAGCGCCAGCATCACATAAGCTCTGAATTAGAGGGGGAGGTGAGACTAGAGGCCAGTTGGAAATGCAAAATAAAACCACCCCCATATATCATGGAGGTCACGGAGAGAGATTGAATAAAACACTGATTTTGTTATGTAGGAAAGAGCACCCAGACCTGTGATGGATGAGGAAGTAAAGGAGCAAGGTGGTCGTGTCGAATAAACAGGCGTTTCTGAAGCACTGTGAGCAGTGTGGTACCCAAACATTAGTCACTGATATAAATGCCATCTGGGGGGGCTTTATAAACAAGCAAGCCCCTGCCAGAGCTCACATCTGGCAGGTGATACATCCATCGTGTGTAAATACTTCACACAGCATCGATTACCCTGATCAATTTCAGCCATCTATCATTTTCCAGGCTTGCAACCCAATATAGGGAAATTGCAAAAAAATAGAATGTTCCAATCATTCCATGGCAGTGTCTCATAGGGAAACAGCGAATGAATTCCTGCTACATTCTAAGGCATGAAGGGGCCAATTTGCAACATTGTTTTTTTCGTAGAATTATTTGTTGAACAAGATCAGGAAGGCATCCTTTTCTTTTCTTTTTCTTTTTTCTTTTTTTGGTTTTTTGAGACAGGGTTTCTCTGTGTAGTTTTGGTGCCTCTCCTAGAACTCACTCTGTAGCCCAGGCTGGCCTCGTACTCACAGACATCCACCTGGCTCTTTTTTTTTTTTTTTTTAATGTGGTACTGGGGAGTGACGTGTGGGCCTTCTGTATGCTAAGCACACATTCTACCACTGAGCTGTATTCCAGCCCCTTGGTATCCTTTTCAAAATTAATTTTGAAAGCCCTCCTCATCGTTGGAGGGGGAAAAAAACCCTCAGTTATGAGACACGAGAATACGGACAAGAGCCGCTGCCTGGGAGCCGCTGCCATGGACTCTGGTACTGCAAGGTAGGGGCTAGGGTAAGAGGAAGCAAGGCTGGAAAGGTAGTTGTCAGTCCGGAAGCAGGTTTCCTCTTACAGCCAAAGGGACATTATAGAGGTCTTCTAAGCAGGAAATGACATGGCCAGAATGGGTTTCAAAAAGAGTGTTTTCAGAGTTGGGGATGCCGCTCAGTTGGCAGGGTGTTTGCCTGGCATGCATGAGGCCCTGGGTTCGATCCCCAGCACCCCCTAAGCCTGGTATGGTGTGACGCATGGTGGCAATGCTAGCACTCAGGAGGTGGAGGCAAGAGGGTCAGGAGGTCAAGGCCATTATAGACTACCTAAGACATTGTCTCAGAACAAAACAACAACAAAATGCCTTTCTAGGCAGGCATGGATGGCAGTAGGAAAGACACTGGTGACTGCCGAGCTCTTAACTGGCAACTGACTCAGCCTACAGCATTTTCTTTCTCTGCCAGGGCAAGACACACGCTTTGTCTAAATCAGTGCCTAGTAACAGTCCCACAGGGTAACTAAGAATATTCACTTCAAAGACCTAAGTGCCAGCAGAGCAACTCGGAGAGTGAAGCCCCTCACCGAGGCCACACCAGTATTTTTTTTTTCAGTGTGAGATACCATCTCATGGTGTACATTTTTATTCCCCGTAATGTCCTAAAGAAAGAGTGAGGCTCAGAAATTTGAAAGCACACATCCCACCAGCTGGTGACAGCCCAAGTCTAAGTCTGAAAAAGGCTGCCACTCCCACCTCACCTCCCCAGTCAGCAGATCCTGGAAAAGGAGCCTTCTGGAGGGCTCCCTGACGTTCACTGTTAAGGCCCCAAGTCAACTTCAGTTGTTTGTTTGGGAGATTGGGGCTTGTATGTGCTAGGCAAATGCCCTACCCCTGAGCTTCATTGGTTCATTTTTGAGACTGGCTCGCCCTATATAGCCCAGGCTGGCTTTGAACTCTAGATCCTCCTGTCTCTGCCACCTGAGTGCTGAACTACAGGTATGAGCTGTCACTTGTGTCACTCTCTGCCTGCTGGTTGGCTGTGATGCTGGAGAACGAACCCAAGGTTCAGCGTATGATGGGCAAGGGCTCTGAAACTGAGCTCCAGCTCCAGCCCTAGATGACTGAAATGCCATCCATTCCGGCTAATGGCCTTTTAGTATGGCTAGAGAAGGGAGGTGTTTGCTTGCTTGCTTGTTATGATTTTAATGTACAGCCCAGGCTGGCCTAGAACTCATGATCCTTGTGCCACAACCTCCCCAGTGCAGCATCTTGCCCAGCAGACTAACTACATTTTAAGGGACTCCAGGAGCCAGATGTGACACTGTGCTTGTAATCGCAACACTCACAAGTCAGGATAGTGAGTTGATAGCCAGTCTAGGACTGTGTCTCCAAAAAAGAAATCAGATACATGAATAAATAAGTGGACAGAAGAGCCTGGGAGAGGGGCATTGTGGGGGCTGGGCAATAGAGACTCTGTTCCCCTTCCAGGAATAGGCTCAGCATGGTAAAAAATCATTCCTCTAAAGTCCTCTAAAACCTCAGGTCTCTGTGGGGCAGCCCCAGCCCGCCATGGTAATTTCCAAAGCCACCACCTCGAAGGCTCACAAATCCTTTGTTCATGCTCAGACATATAAATTGCATTAGCAGAGAGGAGAACCATGGTCTCGTGGTGCACTCAGAGAAGAGGAGGCACGGCCATCAAGTGTACACACGTGATAACTCTCTCGGGCCTGGCCTCGCTCCAGGGGAGTCCAGTGGAAGGGCTGGGCTTTCTGGGCCTCTTCAAGCCTCTTCAGACTAGTACAAAGGGAGCTGGCTTCTTCCTAATAGGGTCCTGGCTGCAGTGGGGCTGGAGCAGACACCACACCTCAGGTCATTTAGTGAGAATTTACAAGTCGACTAAGAGCCTGGGCCTGGAGAGTCTGGGGCATGTGTGTGTTGGGCATCTCTTCCTGCAGACAGCCCTGAGGCTCCTCATATTTCCCCGACTTTGATCCTTCCAGCTAGCAGTTCATTAGTATTCCAAAACGCACAGCATTTTTCCATCCATCTACATTTATACCAGGGCTCAGCTATTTCAGCTCCTGGTTCTGAAAGACTCAGCTACGAATTGGAAACAGACTTTTATTTCAGTCTCCCAGTCCAGACAGGACAGAGGACAGAAAACAGAGCTGATGACTGTAGGACTCTGGGCAAGTTTCAGGCAGGCCGGGTTCTAATCTCAGCCCCTGCACTTGGTAGCTGTGTGGTCTTGGGGAAGTCACCGGAATAAGTAACTCTCTGTACCTTTATCTCTAAGTCAGTAAGGTCAGTGAGGGAGGGAGGGAAGAAGGAAGGGAGGGAAGGAGGAAGGGAGGGAGGGAGGGATTGTGCTCAGCACATTGCCAATACGAAGATATGGGGGCTATTACAAGTTGGTAGCATCTACATATATGATTGATATGAATTTATCCTAAAGGATTACATTTTGACACATGAAAAGCCAGGAATAATCACTGCCACAGGCTAGGATATATATGGGCGGGATGAACAGGGAGAACCAGGGGTATTTTTAAGACAGTGAAACTATTCTGTATGATACAGTAACAGTGAGTACAGGTCACAGAAAACAGCATTCTGATGTAACTATGGACTTAATAGCAATGTACCAATACTGGCTCTTCGACAGACGTAACACACAAGAGGGAGTGGAGGACCTGGGAACTACCTTAGGGATGTCCATAGCAACTCTCTCTGCTTCCCACTCTTCCTTCTGTGCTGTCTGTTTGGTCGGTGGTTGGTTTTTGGTTTGTGTTTGTTTGCTGGCTTGCTTGCTTGTGGAATACTATAGCCTGAACCCAGGGCCTGTGCATGCTAGCCAAGTACTCTACCACCGAACTACGTCCTTGGCCCTCCATCAAATTTTCTGACAAAATTAAAGCTGCTCTGAAATAAAATTTCAGGAATAAAGCCATGTCAGAACAGAGCAGAATGTTCGAAGGGATATTTGAACTCCCTACATAGAGCAAGGGGGCCCCAAACTCACAAAAGCCACAGTGACAGGATGCTGGAACCTAGCTTGGGGAGAACAGTAAACCCAGAGGATATCTTTGTTTTACCCAGAAGCCAGAAAAGATGGTAAGTATTTCAACAGGTGCCACCAGGGACAGTAATCTGCAGCTGGATTGCCACTAAGCAAAAACAAACAAACAAACAAGCAAGCAAAAAACAAAAAACAAAAACAAAAAACAAAACCAAAGCAGTAACAGGAACCAGGGCAAGAACTGGTGTGAATTAGCATAACGCAGCAGGCTGGGAGAGAGAGCTAGATGTCCATGAGGTCCTGCCGTCCTGGATAGGACCTGGTGAGTGAGTGGTTGGTTGATTGACTGGTTGATTGATTGATGAGGGTAGCAAAGGGAGAGGAGTCTGGGGAAGGCTTAGGTTCCTGTTTCCCAGCTCTGTGGGTGGCAGATCCATTCTTTCAGAGACATGGAATGAAGGAGGACCAGATCTGAAGACACGATGGCCTGGCCAGCTCCAACACGCTTTTGAGAGAACATCATAGCATGTGCTCTGTGAAATGCATTCCGGAATCTTTCTGACCTGGCCTTTCAGAACGAGTGGGAGAGACATTGGTCACCACCTACAGACTTGAACCCAAGCATACATGCTCAGCCTTGCATGGGGGTCATTCCAGTGCTAAGCGGAGGGTCATGTCCCTGTAGCTTCCTCCACTGGATATTCATGACTGCTGAAGAGTTTGGAAGGCCCTGATGCATTATTATAAAGATGAGGGGAAGGGCTGGAGAGATAATTCAGCAGTTAAGAACACTTGCTGCTCTTGCAGAGGACTGAGGCTCAATTCCCAGCATCCACACAGTGGTTCACAACCAACTGTAACTTCAGTTACAGGGAATCCAACGCCCTCTTCTGACTTTCACAGGCACCCAGCACACACATGGTTCATGTATGCAGGCAAAACACACACATAAAAAAATAAGCTGAATAAATATTTTAAGGGGCGGGTGGGGGACTGGAGAGATGGCCCAAAGCAAAATGGCTCAGAACACTTGCTGCTCTTACAAAAGACCTGAGTTCAATTCCACCGTGATGGTTCACAACCATCTGTAACTCCAGTTCCAAGGATTCACTGCATGTACATGGAGTCTTCACAGACACACATGGAGGCAAAACACCCCCCACATAAAATAATAAAAACAAATAAATCTTCTTTAAATGATGGGGGAGGATCAGCACGTGGAAGAAGGTGCCCCTGCCACCCAAGACCATACCCCAGCCTCCTCTCCCCGTCAGAGGACTCTCAATACCTCAGTCATCTTCCATTCCAGCAGCCTCTCCACGAGGACCCCACAGTCTCCCCAACAAGATGACACCACTCCCAGCCTCACCCAGAACTCAGATGAAGAGACCCTATGCCCTGTTAGACTGTGCGTGGCCCTGGTTGGCGGCAGCCATGTTTTGTTCTCTATACGTGGAACGTAAGTGGGGAAAAGATGCAAGAAGATATTTCTGGATATTTTCCAGTTTTGTTTTGTTTTGTTTCATTTCATTTTTCAAGACAGTGTTTCCTTGTGTAGCCCTGGCTAGCCTGGAACTTGCTCTATAGACCAGGCTGGCTTCAAACTCACAGAGATCTGCCTGCCTCTGCCTCTCAAGTGCTGGGATTAAAGGTTTGCACCACCACCACCTGGCTATTTTCCAGTTTTTATCTTGGCTAATATTGATCTACTTCTCAACCCAGACTCCATGCACTTTCTCAGACAAATGTCTGCATTTCTCAGGGATATAGATAGTAGTCACTGTGTTGTTATTGCTTTTTTTTTCCACAAATACCTAAAATATGTCGTCCTCATATATACATTTTTCATTCTTAACTGTTTCCTCATAAATCTTTTTTAAATGATGACTTTACATTTTACTTTGTGTGTGTGTGTGTGTGTGTGTGTGTGTGTGTGTGTGTGCAGGCACACTCATGCCGCAGTGTGTATGTGTGTTGGTCGGAGGACAGTTGGCAGAGTCTGTTCTTTCCTTGTACAAGGTGGGATCTGGTGATTGAACTCACGTTGTCAGACTTGAAGGCCAGCACCTTCACTTGCTGAGTCACCTTGCCAGCCCCTAAACATTATTTTTATTTTCTGAGACACTATCTTTATTTTCTATGCAGCCTTGGCTGGCCTGGAACTTACTATGTAGCCCAAGCTAGCCTCAAACTCAGAGAAATCCATCTGCCCTGGCACCCAAGTGCTAGGATTAAAGGAGTGTGCCACCATACCCAGCCCATAAACATTTCTTAAGGAAAATTATGGGGGAGTCATACTTTACAACTTTGAGACATGCTGCCAAACTGCCCTCCAAGAAGGTTGAACCAATTTTATGCCCAAAGTAACATATAAAGTTCTGAACTTGTTGTGGTGTTTTGTTTTGTTTTGTTTGCTTTACGTGCTGGCTTGTTAGTTTTTAGTTTTGTGTTTTGTGCTTTTGTTTGTTTGTTTTGCTTCTTTGCTTTGTTCTGTTTGGGTTTTTGAGTAAGGTTTTGCTATGTAACCCTGGCTGGCCTGGTGCTCACTCCACACCATAAGCTAGATTCAAACTCATGGCGGGCAGTCTTCCTGCCTCAGCCTCCTGGGCACTGGGATTACAGTGTGTTTGCAGCACCGTGCTTGGCTGACGAGGTCTAACTTTTGAAGAACTCATTATGACTAAAGCCACATCAGCATAGCCCACTTCTCACGAAGATGAAGGTAGACTTCTCTCTTAGGGGAATTTCGGCATGATGGGGGCTTGTCCTTCAGGAGAACAGGGTAAATGATGATTGAGAGAGCCCTCACCTGGACCTGGGGCAAGAGGAGCCAGTGTCTCAGCAGCCACGCTCGCCAGCAGTGTCCTGAGCTGCTCTGAGTGCCCAAGACTGCAGGAAAGGCAGAGGCACGGGGCAGCCCCTTTGCAGTTCCTTGAAACGTTCTAGGCACGTCCACAGAGCGGCCTCAGGAGGCTGTGCCAGCCCTGGGAGGAGCTGCATCACCTGTCCTGAAACTTATTTCTCTGTGCCCCTCCCCAGCTGCCCCACCCCCACTTCTGCTAATTAAATTTAGACTCATCCTTAATAAAATGAAAACGGCGCAGTTAAGCATGAGAGAGCATTCTTCTCCTCCATTAAGTGGCAAGGTTCTGAGAAAAGAAAATAGTGCTGGCCAGAGTACAACGAGGCTAAAGAACGCCCATGCTGGGGGCGTGGCTCCCATGCTGGGGGCGTGGCTCCCATGCTGGGGGCGTGGCTCCCATGCTGGGGGCGTGGCTCCCATGCTGGGGGCGTGGCTGTTTAGTAGCTGGTTTGCCTCCTATCACAAGCACCTGAGTTCCATCCCCAGAACCATCATTTAAAAAAATAAATAAATAAATTCCATAGAGCAAGTTCCAGGACAGCCAGGGCGGTTACACAGAGAAACCCTGTCTCAACAAAACAAAACAAAAAGTTCTCCTGTTGCTGGTGGGAATGAGATCAGCCAGCCAATACATACCAAGAACCACGCCACTAAGCCGATATTTCCGAGCCATCCCCCAACAGAATAGCCAGATGTGCTCGCAGGTTTTAGTGCAAGATACTCATTTTAACATTACTCATAGAAGCAGTGCCTTTAAACACCGCCAGAGCATCCAGTAAGAGTAATTACAACGATGTAGAAAATAGAATTAAGCACTAAGTATATTTAAAGAAAAATACTTAATCATAACCAGGCCTGGTGGAGTACACCTTTAAACCCAGTACTTGGGAGGCGGAGGCAGGCAGATCTCTGTGAGTTCAAGGCCAGCCTGGTCTACAAAGAGAGTTCAGGACAGCTGTTTGGAACCATTCTCCACTACATGAGATGCTGTCAGAGAGAAAGGGAATAGTGGAGATAAAGAGAGGGGGAAGGAAATAAAAGAAGAAGAATCGGAAGAGAAAATGGAGGAAGAGAGGGACACATCAGAGCAAGCAAACATCACCACCTGGGGCAGCTGGAACACAGAACCCTGCACACAGGGAGCTGGAGGCCAGCCTGGACTGGATGAGGCCCTGGAAGGTGTCCTTCCTCTGTGCAAAATCCAAGTCTGCCACTCTTGACTGTGTGACCTCAGGCAAGGCACTAACCCCTCTGTGTTCCAGGGGGTCACAAAAGGGAAGCATTTGGACCGGGGCCCGCTGGTGCAGAAGTCAGCTGTGCCTCCCGTCAACCTGCAGAAACCAACACTCCATTCCACGCAAATGAAATGGAAAGGCAACCAAAGCTTTCCCTTGGCCAAAACGTTTAAAACTATAATTATTTTGAAATAAATTAAGAGCTATAATCACTTTGAGCATACATCTTTCTAGGACACTATGAAGTGGCACCTATTAATTAAGATAGCCATCTCTCTTGGCTTGGGCTTCATGAGCTTCCCCCGCACCGCCGTGTCCCCCCCACCTCCCGTGAGGGCAGATCCTCCCTCTCTGACTCAGTGTTACTTCCCAGCAGGCAGGAAAGAGCCTGGCACAAAGCCAGCACCCAGGAAGCACTGAAGTCCCAGAGGCTGTGCAGTGGGATGCTCTAAAGGGAAGCTGAGTCCTTGCCCCATCAAAAATGGACCCAAGGAGTTCAGGAGTTTCAGAGTTTCCCTTCTCTGCCCTTACTCTTCAGATGCCTCTGTCCCCATGAGACTTGCCTTTGGACCCCTGGACCTGATGAGAGCAGATTCCCTGGGAACCTTGGAACAAGCTGCTGTGGCAATGTAAAAGAGCTAGATGATCCTGATGCAGGACTTTTAAATTAGAATACTATTTTAAATTAGAATACTATTACCTAACATCTTAGTTAGGGTTTCTATTACTGTGGCAACTATTGCAACTCTTATAAACAAAAACATTTAATTGGGGTGGCTCACTTACAGTTTCAGAGGTTTAGGCCATTATCATCATGATGGAGAGCATGGTGGCATGCAGGCAGACATGGTGCTGGAGGAGGAGCTTAGATTCCTACATCTTGCAGGCAACAGGAAGTTGACTGAGACACTGGGTATTATCCTGAGTATAGGAAACCTCAAGGCCTGCCCCCACAGTGACACACTTCCTCCCATAAGGCCAAAGCCACACCTCCTAATAGTGCCATTCCCTATGAGATTATGGGGGCCAATGACATTCAAATGACCACACCTAATGATCCAGCAATCTTCTAAGATTTATCTAAATTATATCAGTATGTCCAAGAGACATTCCCACTCCTGCTGTACTACAGCATGACCCACAATAGTCAAGACATGGAGTCAGCCTAAATGCCAATCGGCAGATGAATGGTCAATGACAGAGTGATACATACTTGGGACACAATTCTATTAAGCCTTCCAAGAGAAACAGATCCTGTCCCTTGTGACAACAGGTATGATCTTGGAGAATGTCATGCAAAATAAGACTGACCTTGAAAGCTGGGTTGTGGTGGCACACACCTTTAATCCCAGCACCTGGAAAGCAGAGGCAGGCGGATCTCTGTGAGTTCAAGACCAGCCTGGTCTACAGAGTGAGATCCAGGACAGGCACCAAAACTACACAGAGAAACCCTGTCTCAAAAAACAAACAAACAAACAAACAAACAAACAAAAAGAAAAAGAAAAAGAAAAGAAAAGAAAGAAAAGGTAAAGTTCAGATTATCCTCATCCATCTCTTACGACCACTTCACTGGTACATCATCTGTTTGCAAATGCTAATTTGAAAATGTTCTCGCCAGGGGCGGGCGGCGGCGGCGGCGGCGCACGCCTTTAATTCCAGCACTCGGGGAGACAGAGGCAGGCAGATCTTTGTGAGTTCAAGGCCAGCCTGGTCTACAAAGCAAGTTCCAGGACAGGCTCTAAAGCTACACAGAGAACCCCTGTCTCAAAAAACCAAAAAAAGAAAAAAAAAAAAAAAAAGAAAGAAAAGAAAAGAAAGAAAAAAAGAAAATGTTCTCACACAGAAATGCTTCTGGTGCCGCAGACATATTAATTGCCGATTAGCTTTCCCACAATTAACCTCAAAGTGGCATGGGGTATAACATAAATATACCTACTTTTAGTATGTCAATTAAAATTAATTAATTTGAACCAAGGAGACAGCTCAGCAGGTAAAGGTGTTTGCCACCAAGGCTGAAGACTTGAGTTCAAGCCCCAGGCCCACATGATGGAAGGAGGGAAATAACGTCTACAGTTGTCTTCTGACCTCCACATGCATGTGGTACACACACACACACACACACACACACACACACACAAATGTTTAAAAATGTAATTAAAAAAATCAATCAATATGACTGTTGAGAATTATTTCTGCATCATCAATTATAGTCCATCGTTATGTTTTATTGTCTTACTGGCCTTTTGTAACTCAGTCTGGCCTCTAGCTCACTAAGTTACTGAGAATGGCCTGAAACCTCCCGGTTCTCCTCCCTCTGCCCCTGCAATGCTGGGGTTACAGGCCTGTGCCGACATGTCCTGCTCCAATGGCCTTGACTGCTGTGGTTTCCTGGGAAGTTTTAGAACTAGGAAATATTATTTCTCCAGATTCTTACTTCATTTTAAGATTGTTTTTGTTACTTTGAGCCCTTTGAATTTCCACATCAATTTTAGGATCAGGTTGCCAGTTCTAAAAAACAGTGGCTGGGATTCCAAGGTGGACTACCAACTCTAGAGATCTCACAGGGGAAGATTGACATCTTAATAACATGTAGCTTTCCTCTCCACAAACACAGGCCGATGAAGTCCTCTTTAAATTCTTTCAGTGATTTGCTGTAGTTCTCATTGTACTAGTAGTTCTTCAATTAACTTTATTTCTAAGTTTATTCATTTTATTCTTCTTGGTGCTACTATAAAGCAAACTGCTTTTTGTTTCCTGTTTGGTTTGTTTTTTAGTTTTGTATTCTTCCTTGTTTTTATACACTTGTTTTAAAACTTCCTAGTTTTATACACTTACTTGGTAGTGTATAAAAATATAAGTGAGCCAGACGGTGGTGGTGCACGAATTTAATCCCAGCACTCGGGAGGCAGAGCCAGGTGGATCTCTGTGAGTTCGAGGCCAGCCTGGTCTACAGAGTGAGTTCCAGGACAGGCTCCAAAGTTACACAGAGAAACCCTGTTCTTGAAAAAACAAACAAACAAACAAACAAACAACAGCAACAAAACCCATAAGTGAGTTCTGTACCTGGATCTAGTATCTGGTGAGCAGCCTTGCTGAACTTATTTATTATCGTTGATAGACTCGTGTGTGTGTGTGTGTGTGTGTGTGTGTGTGTGTGTGTGTGTCGCACGCGAGATTCTTCAGGTTTTCTCTATATTAGTTCCTGTCTATTTGTATGTAAATCATGTGAATTTTACTTTCTTCCTTTCCACTTTGGATGTCTTTTATTTCCTCTTCTTGCCAGATTTCCCTGGCTAGAACATCCAGTGTTAACTGTGCTGAGAGCACACAGTCTTACCCTGTTCCTGATACCAGAAGAAAGCTCGTGTCTTTCACCACTGTACAGTATATTAATTGTGGGTTTTCATGGTTGTCTAGTGTCAAGTTAAGAAAATCCCTCCAATGCCCAGCTTCTTGAGTGACTTTATCATTATTGTTATCATCATCATCATTATTGTCATTATCATTGTGAAAGGAATTTTATCTACTCCTTTTTTGCATCTGAGATGATCAAGGGGTTTCATACTTGAACAATGGATAGGTTTTTAATATGTTGAAGAAACCTTGCATTCTCAGCATAAAACCACTTGGTAAATACTTCTTATATGTTGTGAGATTTGTTCTCCCAGTATTTTGTTGAGGGTTTCTGTAAGGATTCTGTATATGTACAGCTTGGGGTCTCGTCTGGCATCTTATTACGTCATCAGCGGGCGACTGAGTCCCAGCCTAAAAGCTGGACGTGCACCCCCACACTGTCTCTGTGTCTCTTTCCATTTCTCTCTCTCTGTGCCCCTCTGTGTTTCCTCTCTGCCAGGCCTGGGGCGCTCTCTCTCTCTCTCTCTCTCTCTCTCTCTCTCTCTCTCTCTCTCCTTCTCCTAATAAAGCTCTAAAAGGTACCACTGGGTTCTGTCGTGACTGTGACCTTTCCACGAGGTAACCAGCACCAGCCACCAGCGCCATATATCCTTTCTGTTTCTGCATCTACATTTGTAAATGACATTTTGTGCAGCTTTCTTATGATACCTGTCTTATTTAGGGATTATGATAACCCTGGTCCTGGAGAATAAGTTGGGAATGAATGTCCTCATCAGTTCAGATCTTCTGTTTCTTCTTGAGTCAGTTCCAGGCACTTGTGATTTTTCTAGAATTTTTTTTTTGTCATCTAACTTTTTACATCAGTTCCTGACTTTCAAATTGTATTCTCTATGCCTCCCTCTCCCCGTCCCAGGCCTTCCTCAGATTACAGCTGGGCAAAAGCATGCATGAAGGGCACTGCAGGGCAGCTATTGTGAAGAGAGGACATAGAAGGAGGGAATAAATCCATCCACGTGTTGGGAGGAAAATCAACAAGGCTTAGCCTGCATCAGCTATGGGAATAAGGAAAAGAGAGAAACGGGGGTGGGAGGAGTGCTTGTGCTTTTGTCTTGAACAGGGAATATTTATGGCCTTTAGTGATAATGGAAATGACGTGGAAAGGAAGTTATCTGAGGGAGAGAGTCCGGCATTGGTTTTACGCATGGTTACCCATTAAGGTTCCAGGAGGAACTGGCCGAGGCGAAATATGAAATCCACAAGTCTAGGATCAAGAGGAAATGTGGGCAAACAAATCTGAGGGTTTTGTTGTTGTTGTTGTTGTTTTGTTTTGTTTTTCCAGTGCTGGAGATCTAACTCAGGGCCTCAGCCATGCTAGGCAAATGCTGTTACCACCGGGCCTCACCCACAAGGGAGAGGTATAAATTTGAGGGGCTCTGCAGAGGATGGTGTTTCACACTGGGCTCTGGATTGGATCACCTGGAGCAATGGTTCAGACAATAGGAAATAAAAAGAGGCCCAGGATAAAAGTACTTCAGAGCTGGGAAGGAGGCTGAGATGGACAGGCCCTTCGGTGGGAAGTGAGCCAGGAGGGCATGATGGCAGAGCATCCAGAGAATAATTAATATCAGGGAGACCGTGGCCACAGTCTGCACAAAGACTGCTGCTACAAGAGCAGAGATGCGGCTGCATCCTCGAGCAGGGGAGCCACTCAGCGAGTGCTGGGGAGTGGAAAACCCAGTGGTAAGGTTTGAAATGGACACCCTGTAGAGTCTGTATCTCGACGAATCTGGAGACAAATGGAAGGCTTTCTGTAAAACTCACAGGAAAAGAACTGAGAAAATAAAAATGACAGGCTGATGAGCCAGATATTAGTATCAAAGAAAGAAAGCAGCAGATGGAGACGCAATAATCAAAGAAACAGTAGAATAAGATGTCCCGACCCGAACAAACAGTGCCGTTTTCAGATCAAACGGGCTTACGGGATACCAGGCAACATTAAATAAATGAGATACGTGCTTTGATATAATCCAGTGAAGTTCTTCAACTAGTTAGTTGACACAGCTGTATTAAGCCCCAGGCATGTGCTCAAAATGAAAAAAAAAAAAAAAAAAAAAAAAGAAAAAACTAAAAAAGGAAAAGTTGATAAAAAAAATTTTTTTAAAAAAAAAATAAAACCCCCAAGGTCAGCGCAAAAAAAAAAAAAAAAAAAAAAAAAAAAAAAAAGGGAAATTCCTACAAGCGAATGTGATGAGAATAAAAGTGTTATTAAAAAAAAAATACCTTAATTTACTTCACTGTACAAAATAATAAAGTCAAGAAAAAAATGATGAGCTGAGTGTGGGGGTGCATTCGTGTAATCCCAGTACTCTGAAGGCTGAGGCAGGAGGATTGTAAATTCAAGGCCAGCCTGGCCTCATATTAAAGACAGGAGGAGGAGACGGAAGAGAAGGAGGCAAAATTCAATGACTTTGAAAAGAAAACTGTATAAACCAAAAGTCTACATCTAACCATGTCGCTATTCACGAGCAAATGCCGTCTTCAAATAGTTTTGGGTTTAGCTAAAACTACGCTGGGAGAAAAATTCCTCAATTTAAGTATTTTTTTTTTAAGTCATCAACATATTATTTCTCATAGTTCCTTGAACAATTCTGAGCACGTGGGAGACTCGTCCAGAGCTGGGTAGTCACTTCCACGGTAGAAGCCCCCACACCTTGGGTTCAGCTGGCAGAGAGACTCCAGCTGACCCAGCAGCAGGATGTTGGGTGATGGGCAGCGCACAGCTGCCTCTCTGTAGGGCAGTCACCAGCACTTCTATCCCCTCAGACGATAGGTTTGCAGATGTTAGGTGGCTGCCTGCTAACAAAATAAGGGGTAGGTCATTTCTACCACTCTCACTTAAAACTCTAGGCTAAGATTTACAAAATGGAACAGAGAGGATGACGATGACGAAGCATTTTGCTGCATTATTGATACTGGTTTGGAGGGCCTAGCGAATGCAGCCAACAACAACAAAACAAAGAAACTGACTGCAGATCTCAGTTTCTTAGACTACGTGTTGCAAACCCATATGGGCTCATGTAGCTGAATTTGGGGGTTGTGAAAACATTTGGCAACAATATAAAGTTTCTGGGCTTGTAGCAACCAAAACTTAATTAAAAGTCCAGTATGCAATAAATTGAAGGTGTTTCTGTCAGGACTTACCCACGTTGCATGGTACAACATCACTGAAGCCTTGGTTCTTTCTACACACAGGTGCTCTTTGAATGCTGTCCCACCGTGCAACATAAATGAATGCTTTTGCAAACAATTTGCCTCAGATTTGAGACCATCCTATGTTATAAATTGCAATGTTTATCTACAAATTTTTCTTTCTTTCTTCTTCTTTTTTTTTTTTTTTTTTGGTTTTTTGAAACAGAATTTCTCTGTATAGCCCTGGCTGTCCTGGAACTTACTCTGTAGACCAGGCCAATGTATTCAAACTCAAGCTCTTTGGGCAATTTAATCCCATTGGTGCCAAGGATGGCAGTCTGCCCTCCAGCCCCACTGTGTGCCAGGGTCAACCTGCAGGTTGGAGCTTGCTTCCCTTACACCCAGGCTTAAGTCAGACAAGGCAGGAATCATGAGGCCTCCTGGATTTCCAGGTGGCCTGGAAAGTGTTTGGTGAGCCCAGCTGAGCACCTACAGGGTGTCCATCTCAAGCCCTGAGTGAAGTAACAAAGACTATAGGGGTCCAGCTCTTTATAGTATTTTCCCAGAGTTCCAGAAAAGATGCTTCCAGTGGCAAAAATTAATCTGAGGCATCAGGAATGAATCTACGTGTACGAAACTCTTTAGTCCATTCACTTTATTCTTCTGAGTCAGTTCTCTCTCTGCACAGCTTCTTTTCTGCTCTCAGACTTAGCTCCTTTCTTTCCTGATTCTCTCTACACTTTTCTGCTGTTCTCTCTAAGTTCTGTCTTAATACCTTGTCTTAGTTTTTCCCATCTTAGTTCTTCCCCATCTAGTTCTTTCCATCTTGTTCTTCCTCATCGTAATTCTCTCAAGTGTCTGAGGTTTTCAGTTATATACCCATGCAATCAGCAATACTCTGGACAAGGCAAGGTCACCAGGCTTGAATTCTTTCAGGGTCAAAAGGAGGGGTGACAAGATCCACACAAAGTGCAGTAACTGTCAGCTGTCATTAGCAACCCAAAAGGGAAGTGACTCATGGGAAATGAATCAACTAAGGGCTAAATTCGGTTAATATCGAAAAAGGGAATTTATGTGCTCAAACTATGTTCTTAGAAGTGGTTAGGTAAGGGGCTGGAGAGATGGCTCAGAGGTTAAGAGCACCGACTGCTCTTCCAGAGGTCCTGAGTTCAATTCCCAGCACCCATATGGTGGCTCATAACCATCTGTAATGAGATCTGGCACCCTCTTCTGTATACATAATAAATAAATAAATTAAAAAAAAAAGAGAAGTGGTTAGGTAAGATGTTAGGATTCTATAAGCCACTAAGTCACAAATGAAAATAAAACTGCCTTTTTTTCCCCCTTTGGCTCTGTATCTGTCCAAATTTAGTTGTGCCATTTTCTGGCGGGGCGGGGGAAGTGTACTCAGTAACTAGGCAACCTGTGTCCCAGCTAGATGTACCTGGTTTGTAAAAGCCCTTTAGTTCTGAGTTAATTGTTTTTTTTTTTTTTTTTTTTTTTTTTGGTTTTTTGTGACAGGGTTTTTTTGTGTAGCTTTGCGCCCTTCCTGGAACTTGCTTTGGAGACCAGGCTGGCCTCGAACTCACAGAGATCCGCCTGCCTCTGCCTCCCGAGTACTGGGATTAAAGGCGTGCGCCACCACCGCCCGGCCCTGAGTTAATTGTTAAAGGGAGATCTAGAACTAGAGACAGCACTTGGAAGAAGGAGGGTCAAGTTTAATTAGCACATCCGCCTGGCCTGGGTGGTTGTCTCAGTGTAAATTTTTACCTTCTCTCAGGAACTAACAGATAGTCTGGATGCTTATCTATCTGCAGTCTGTTCTTAGAAAGTCTGGAAGGTATCTCAGATAAAATACTTTCGTCTGCAGATGGTCCTGGCTGGATGTAGCTAAAGACAATAATTACAGAAAGGCCTGAAATTAGGGGTCTGGACTGTGTGCCTGTTGTCAGCACAGTTGGGGGATGCTATCCAAACACCCCATTGTATAGGGGGAAATTGTGCTCAATGAACAATTCAACCACACTGTTAGAAGTCCTTGGGAAAAGAATCAGATGGGAAAGCTGTAACAGCACACAAGAAATTCACTGCAGGAAATGGCTAATTTATTCAAAAGCCAGCATCACCAAGACTCTTTGAGTCTTGGCTTTACCCTCTGGAAGAGCCCTTCGCTTCTTCCAGGTATTAACCTTGCTATAGTCACCTGAATTCCTACTTCCTGTTTCTGCGGCTCGCAGCAGTGAAGCATGGGTAGCAGGGATGGGAGGGCTTCTTGCCACTGCGGGAACCCCCTCGGCACTCCAAGAGGGGATCTCTGAGTTTTATGGATCGGTAAACACCTAACCTAAGGCAAAGCTGGACTTTTGGCTCTGATGACGGTGATGGAGGGAATCTACAGGGCTGCTGAGATGGACAGGTGCTGCACTCAGACCTGGGCTCAGGCAGGCAGGCCACACACTTAGTCAGAGTACTTACTGCTCTTTCAGGTTTTTTCTTAAATGTTTAGCATGGTGTCTGGTATGCAGTAGGTGCTTAATAAATATCAGTTGGCTCTTATTCATGGTGTTGCCTTCCTATGTTCTATGAACACACACACTACATATATACACACATGCCACATACACATACACCCCCACCCCCCATACACCCCCACACACAACTTACACATACACACCACACACAACTCACACACACATACCACATATACCACACACAACCACATATACCCACACACAATTCACATACACACACATCTCACACACATATACACCCCCCTCCACAACTCACACACACACCACACACAACTCACACACACACACACAACACATATA
>CABHPP010124565.1:23924-33939 GCA_902168425.1 Peromyscus attwateri
ACAACTCACACATACACCACACACAACTCACACATACACCACACACATACATACACACACCCCTTTTCTAGCCAGGGCCCAGGAAGCTTAGACCAAACAGGAATTATGGAGCAGATTCAGAGACAAATCCCCTTCCCCACATTTCTCTTTTCTATATGTGATCCTTACTCCCACCACCCTTTCAGAGGAGCTCAGAGCCCCTCGCTCCCTCACCCCAGAACACAGCTACTATCAAACAACCATCACGCAGCAACTACATCAAGGAACCATCAAGCACTTCCTTGGAGCCAAGTGTGTTATGCTAAGTGCCTCTCACAGACCTGCCCCCAGCCTGGAAGCCAAGTCAGGCCATACTCAGAGTCCCAACCAGCCTGAGCCAAGAAGATGGAGCCTTCCGGTGTCCCTGTGCCCCAGAGTCGCTCCCTTAGGGAACCCCCAGTCCCAAAGAACCTCAAGAATTGTTTTCTCTAAGCATACCTTCATGCCCAGTACTCGTCCGCAAAATACCTTTTCTAATTTTCAGATGATTATCTTATTTTATTTTTTATTTATTTGTTTATTTATTCATTTCGGTTTTTCAAGACACAGTTTCTCTGTGTAACAGTGTGTCCTGGAACTCACTCTATACACCAGGCTGGCCTCAAACTCACAGAGATCCCCTGCCTCTGCCTCCCGAGTGCTGGGATTAAAGGCGTGCGCCACCACTGCCCAGCGCATAATTATTTTAATTCCCCCAACTGGTACAATGGTGTTCTTAAAACACATGAGCTGAGGTTGTAGCTCATTTGGTAGAGCGCTTGCCGAGGCATGGTGGTGCACACTTGCAAGTCCGGGACTTAGGAGGGTCAGGAGATCAAGGTCATCCTGGACTATATAGCAATCTTGAGGCCAGCCCAGGTTACATGAGACCATGTCCAAATAGATAAATAAGACTTAAGTAACATTTACCAAAGTAATTCTTTTGCATTTTCTAATTTGGACAAACTGGAGTAGAACCATAGTTTGCCGTCCTCTCCTCAATATATAGACCCAAACTCAGAACTCTGACAGGAAACTATCCATCTGGACCCATTTCAGTTGTCTTACCCAGCGGGACACTCCCCTTCCTTCCCCCTTCTCTTAGAATATTAACATAATTTTTTTTTTTTTTTTTTGGTTTTTCGAGACAGGGTTTCTCTGTGTAGCTTTGTGCCTTTCCTGGGACTCACTTGGGAGACCAGGCTGGCCTCGAACTCACAGAGATCCGCCTGCCTCTGCCTCCCGAGTACTAGGATTAAAGGCATGCGCCACCACCGCCCGGCGTATTAACATAATTTTATACAGCATCACCAAGCAGTTTCCATTGGACCTAACTGCTTTTCAGTCAAAGGGACCTGGTAAAGATATGACTCATACAATGAAAGATATGAAAGACCTGAGCTCAGTTAATGTTGCTTGAAATTTCTATGGACTGAGTGGTTCATCTGGAGGAAAACAGAGGTCTCCTCAAACAAAAAAGTTGGCTTCACTGAAAAAGAAAAACCATACAAGAAAGGGGGAGACATGGTTCTCAGGGGTTGCCTCTGGGTGGTGGAATTATAGGCAAATATTTTCTCCAGTCTAATATTCTCATGAACTCTCTTTTCTTTTTTTAAGACAGGTTCTCACTACATAGCCCTGGTTGTCTTGGAACTCACTCTGTAGACCAGGCTGGCCTCAGACTTAGAGAGATCTGCCTGCTTCTGCCTCCCAAGTGCTGAGATTAAAGACGTGTACGACCATGCCCAGCTATGGAACACTCCTTTACACTGTGTGACTATATATCGCCGTGACTGGTTTAAAAAAAGAAGCTGACTGGCCAATAGCTGGACAGGATGAGGTGAGGCAGAAGAGCCAGATTAAGAATGCTGGGAAGGAGAAGGGCGGAGTCTGGAGTCACCAGCCAGACACAGAGGGAGGAGGTGAATGTGCCATGCTAATAAAGGTGCTGCTGCATGGCAGAGCATAAATAAGGAATATGGGTTAATTTAAAATTTAAGAGCTACTTAGTAACAAGCCTGAGCTACTGGCCGAGCATTTGTAATTAGTATAAGTCTCAGTGTGTTTGTTTGAGAGCGGCTGCAGGACAGGAAAACTCTGCCCACACTTGGCAAACCTACTACTTTTAAATTTTTAAGCATGTGTTATTTTTATAAGGAAAAGGGGGAAGAACACAGGATGGTAAATGATGAGGTTAAGACCCATGTCTAGCAAGTTATTACCCCCCCACCCCCCACCCCACCCCCCACACCTTTTCCTGGAACAGACATCAGAGCAGAAAGAGAAGGAGGTTGATGGGGAGGCCTTGTCCTCATCAGCAGATGGGAGTTCAGAAATTGACACGGCAAAATTACAACCCGTGCGTGCGGCTCTAGGGCGCCTGGTTCTCTGTCCTTAGAGTGTGCTCTACTTCCCCACTGCTCAATGAGATGATTCGATAAACAATTAGAGACTGCTCTAAGCCATTCTAGAAACACTACCTCCTAATTTAAAAATCAGTGCAAGGCGCAGCAACAAGCTCACATTCCAAGTGGGAAACTTGGTGCTCTGTTGGAGAGACTGTAAGATGTGTTGACCCTTGTGAGTAACAGTGCCATGATTCCTCCAAAACTAACAACTAGAAATATTGCCGGGTGTGGTGGTGCACACCTTTAATCCCAGCACTTGGAAGGCAGAAGAAGTAGGATCGAGGCCAGCCTGGTCTACAAAGCTAGGGCTGTCACACAGAGGAAACCCTGTCTTGAAAACCAAACAAACAAACAAAAAAACTATAAATATCATATAATCCAGCAATGCCTCTTCTAAGTATATTTCCTAAAGAACTGAGGCCAGGGTCCCAAGAAATATCCTCATATCTATGTTCAAAGAAGCACTGTTCACAATCACCAAGAGATGGAATCAAGCCAAAGGTCCATCAAGAGGTAAATACTCTATGGTATGCGCCCACTTGAATATCACTCAGCCTTAGAAAGGAACAAAGCCAGGCTTGGGGGTCATACTTGTAACCTCAGCACTAGCAAGACCGAGGTAGGAGGAGGATTGCCTCCAGATCAAGGCCCGCCTATACTATGCAGTGAGTTCCAGGTCAGCCCTGGGCTATAGTGTGAACCTTTTCTTAAAAAAAAAAAAACATGGAGATTCTGATTCACACTGCGAGCTATAACATGGGTGAATCTTGAGCCCATGCTGAGAGAAATAAGTGCCACATGATTCCACTGGCGGAGTCAAATCCATAGAAGCAGAGTTAGAGCAGTTACCAGGGATTGGAGCCTGGGAGAAGGAAGGGGGAGCTGTCTTTTAATGGATACACTGTTGCAGGTTAGCAAGAAGAAACACTTGAAAGGCAGCAGCAGAGACACTTAGTAACAGTGCACCGTACATTTAAGAATGGCTGGAATGGCAGGGTATGGCCGGCTACGGCAGGGCACACCCTTCATTCCAGCACTTGGGAGAGACCAAGGCAGGTGGATTTCTATGTGTTTCAGGCCAGTCTGGTCTACAAAGAGAGTTCCTCACCAATCGAGGCTACACAGTGAGACCCTGTATCCAAAATCCAAAACAAAACAAGAATGGTTTAAATTTATGGTGTGCAGTTTCTGTCACAGTTTTAAAAGAGGAAGGCTGGGAATGCAGCTCAGTGATACAGCTCTTGCCTAGCGTGCTTGAGGCCCTGACTTTGGCTTTGACCTCTCTAACCCCACCTACAAAACTTCAGGTTAAATGAATGTGCAGCCACTGGAGTCTTTTTCCATGGACTTGAACTACGGTTCTATCACAGCTTAATGTCATGCACCCCTCCCTCCATGGATCACATCAGTTACTTCATGTCACATCCATGGTGAGACCGGGCTAGTCCATCGGACAAGGAGGCCCCACAGTCAAAGTGACCCACTGTGGAGATTCTTAACTCCTGACTGAGATCCACAGTAAACAATGGTAGCCTCTGAGCTTTGCAGGTCTAAGAGGAAGATGGAGTCGGTCCACGCTGGGGAAAGGAAGACCAGGGGGATAGGAGGCTGGGTAGGCTTATTACATAAGCTTGTAATCCCTCACTTGATGGATCAGAAGTTCAAGGTCACTCTTGAAACAAATCAAGTTCAAGGCCAGCCTCAGCTAGTGAGACCCTGTCTCAAAAATTATATGTATGTATGTATGTATGTATGTATGTATGTATGTATGTATAGAGGGAGGAAGGGAAGGAGGAAGGGAAGGGGAGAGGGAAGGGGAGAGTGTGGGAGACAGCTAGTACCTTTGAGTTGTTCTTAGACTAGAAGGGGAACAAATCTAAGAACAACTAAACATAAACTCAAACAGGAAAATAAAATACGGGGAGAAAAGAGGGCAGAGAATAAAAAGATGTGGTTTGTGGGGAAAACCCATCATCACAGAAATGTAGTCTGACACCAGATCTCAGTAGGTAAGAGCCAAGAGGCTGAGGCAGGGACCCACCTTCGCCAGGTGCTGCTGCAGTCGGTGGAGCCCTTGGGAACTGGGAGACAGCAGGTTCCAGGGTTAGAGTTGTGGAGCAGACACATGCCAACACACGCAAACACAGTTAGATTTGAATTTCAAATAAACATCAAGAGCATTTCCAGTGTTATTATTTCCCAGATGCACTAAACAGCAATTGCTCACAAGAAACTCAAACAGAAATGGGCTCCTCCATTTTCAGGGTCTCACCTCCAGGTGAGGGAAAACCGTTCCCAGCCTGAGCTCTGTGTCCCCTCTGACCCAGTTTCTGAGGTTGTCACCTTCAAGAGTCATTTGGTATTCTTGACTTTGGGTTTAGCGGGACCTTGAGGAATGCCAGCAGGTTGTCAAGTGCCACTGAGCCGCTGTGAACAGTCACACTCACCTCCCCCAGACAGAGATGAAAGGGAAAACTCCACCTTTGTTCATTCTGTGGAAGGTGATGCTGTCTTCCATTTTTATACTGGCTTCTTATCTTTTTGAGGTCAAATCTCCCCATACACACAAACCCTGGAGTTGATTAACAAGAGGATGGAAGGCATCCATTCTCTTCATGGCTTCAGCAGAGACAAGGGGAGGGAGACTACCAGCTTCATCAAGCATCTGAAAACTAGAATGCCGGTGGTGGCATGCCCTGAGGGGACCTTATCTTCCAGGTGGACCCAGAACTGCCACAGGCTGGAGGTGTTTCATGTTTCTTTTTGGTTGTTGTGGGTTTTCAATGTGCTGGGATCAAAGCCAGGGCCTCATACATGCTAGGCAAGTGCTCCAACACTGAACTACCTCCCCAATATCCCCCTGCACCAGCCAACTCTTTGACCTCTCTAGCTTCCTCCCAGGCTGGACTGGAGAGTCAAAGCTTCAGGACAGCCACAGGGAGCAGCGCTGCTCAAGCTTCGGCTTATGCAGCCAAAAGGCAGGACCTGGCAACAGACAACCAAGTCAGAAGCTTAGGAAATAGAAGGCGGTGTTCAAAACCCTCCCCTCATCCATAAAACATGTCATGCAAAGTCATTTCATGCTCCAGTGTCTGTGCACTGTTCCAGAAAGGGACACCTATTCATCTCTCTCAAAAATGTTTATGGAGAGGAGCTATCACCAAGAGAAAACAAACTCTTGAGTGAGATGCTACCCTTTGTGGGGATCTATTTCTGTGGAAACTTTGACAATGGGACTGATGTCTGCTTAAATGTGGAATGCCCAAAAGCACCGGGGAAAGGTGGCTTTGGAAAAAACCCCAGAGGTGGGGAGATTCTGTCACCTCAGTGCCTGCGTGTGTGACCGCTCCTAAAATGGGGTTTCTGAGATTGAAGGAAAGTGGGAGGGAGACTGGAGAGGTGGCTCAGAGGTTAAGAGCACTGGCTCTGTTCTTCCAGAGGTCCTGAGTTCAATTCCCAGCAACCACATGGTGGCTCACAGCCATCTGTAATGAGATCTGGCGCCCTCTTCTGATTTGCAGGCATATATGCAAGCAGAAGAGTGTATGCATAATAAATAAATAAATCTTTGGAAAAAAAAAAAAAAAGAAAGTGGGAGGGCTTCCAGGCTCAGGCCAGAAAACACTAGGCAGACAAAATAGCTGAAGGAAATGGTACCCCACACACCAAGACCCATTTCAGCTGCCTTTAAGGGCTAAGACTATACAAGACTCTGAAAAAAATCCTTCAAACCAAAAGCCATTCTTGTTGACTCTAAAACAGAACATAAGTTCCCAAATGAAATGCAACTAAACGTCTAGGAAATCCCATAGTGTTTCAGCTCTAGAAACTGTTCAATTCAGCAAGCCTAATTTTTTTTGTAGTTATTATATTTGAAAATAATTAGTGGGCCCATCCATGTCAAGGAATTTCTAACCATGCACAATGACTTCTAAGAAATCATAACCACTGGAAATTAAATTAGCAAAATCATCTTGACAGTGAGCTACAGAAATGCCCTCAAACATATGCAAGAGAAAAATTAATTGCATTTGCAAGCAGGCCTGTGGGGCATTGCTGTTACAGTGTGTCTAAGAAAGTTGGATTGCTCGGCTTCTACAGAGGTTTTTGAACAATGCTGGACCAATGAGGTCAGGGACCATCAGAAGTTTTAAGGAGAGCAGGTGCACACAGAAAGGGGTAATGAAGAAATGCTTTTGTGACCAACTGAATTGATCCATTCATGCCACCCCAGAGACTATTTAAGCTGAAAGGACCCCGATTATCACTGAGTCCCACGCAATGGTAGGGCTGGCCTCTGGGTCTCCAGACACCAATCCCTTTTGTGCAAATAGGATGAGACACCTGAGGCTCAGAGAAGATGAGGTCACTGCTTAGGTCACACTGCAAAGCACTAACCAGGGTGGGTGGGGAGCACAGACACAGGGTGCAGAACCTGTAAGCTTAGGAATGAGACTCCAAGATTCCTGTTCCCCAGGCTTTGCCCTTCCTGCTCTATATGCCGACTTCCTTCTTCCTGCTTCCTCTACTAAGGCATGGAGGTATCCCTTTGCCTTTAAGGATTATCTGAATCTCCTAAAGGTCCCTTACCACTTTTTAAAAACCAGTGTGGGGTGTGTGATATAGTCACACGTGTGTCGCTGGCATGCATGCCCAGGTGTCTCTAATGCAGGGGAGGACATTGGGCATCGTCCTCTATTACTCTCATCTTATTTTTCGGGGGGAGAGGGGGCTCCCTCACTGAACCTGAAGCTCACTGTTTTTGCAAAGCTAGCTGGCTAGCTTCTGGAACCCTCCTGTCTCCATCCCACAGTGCTGGGATTACCCCCACGTGTGGCCATGCCCTGAATTTTACATGGATGCTGAGGATTTGAACTCATGTCTTCTTTCTTCCATAGGTCACACTCTTACTTACCTCCTGAGCTGTCTCCCCAACCCTATACTGCTTTGTTATTAGAGGAGTCTAGCTCATATACTTAAAATGCCTGCTGACCTTCACGTGTCCTTGGTCCAGGCACCTGTTCCCAAGCCTTCTGACTAGAGGATCACCTATTTCCTTTGTAAATCACCCAAACCAAGGTCTCTGCCTGCCAGGACACAGCTAGCCAACTGGATGACCCCAGTCAACAGCTGCCACATGGGGCTTGGCACTGGGACATGCCCTCTGCCGCCCCCTTGTGTCCACAAAGAGAGCAGCATGGCCTGGGACTTGGGTGGGCCCACGTGAGCCAGGCACTTTGGGGGTTACCTTGACTATTTTTGAAGGAAAGGCTTCTTTATTTCTGGCTGATGGTGCGTGGGTAACAGCCCTCTCTTCACTCCTACTCCTCCAGTTAATTGCCCCTGGCAACTTCAGCCTCCCCACTGAGCAGTCAACCTACCAGTTCCTAAGCAGTGAGCGCCAGCCAAGGGTGATCGATCTGGGGACAGGGACACAGAAGGGATGTACATTGTAGTTCATAATAAGGAGTCAAAACACTTCCACAGGCACAAATCCCTGAGTTGGATCCCCACCACCGCACAGATGTACGGCAAAGACCCTCCCTCAACCTGTGATTCCAGCACTGGGGAGATGGAGGCTGAAAGAGCCCAAGTTCAAGGCCATCCTCAGCTACGGAGTGAATCTGAAGCCATGCTGGGCTACACAAGACCTTGTCTCGAAAATGAATAAGTTAATGAGTTAATTAGTACAATTGAATGTTGACTGTTCTGTACCAAGAACTACAAGAATTCAGAATCAAAGGTGAAGTTTGGGAGGCCCCTAGAGAGGACATATTCAACTCCGTGTTTGGAAGGCAGAAGCATTGTGAAAACAAACGGCAGAAAAGAGGAGCATTCTAAAAGGAACAAAATCCTAGCAGCCACCCTTGGGGTGCGAAAGCGGTGTGGGGTGTGTGCAGAGGGTGAGGGCTGGAAGTGCCCGGGAGAAAGGAAGCCAGGTGGGCAGAATAACAGCAGCCATACGCTAAGGCCACAGTAGCTGTGTATACGGCATAGATTATAAAGTGAACAACAGAAAGGAGGTGGTGACCATCGGGGTGCCCAGAATGGGAAGTGTGAAAAAAAAGTGAATCTGAGAGCGGCAGGAAGAACAGGACATTTCGGTATATTGCCCTTGACTCAGTAACTGCCGTCAGCCTAGGTCAGTTATACATCAGGTGATGTGGGAGGTTCTTGGCTTACATTACTCGTGCCCATACAAGGCTGACAGCATCTGTTTTTTGTTTTTTTATTAATTTATTTATTTTTCTATTATCAGCTTGATACAGTATAAATTCTTATCCTAATAGTGAAATGTTTCACTGAGGCTTGCCCAGTGATTGAGTAAAACCAAAACTTACTATAAGCCACAGTCATCCTAGGGTCCCCCCTGCTATGTAGCCTCCCTGGTTCTGTGGGTTGTAGTCTGATTGTTCTTTGCTTTATATCTAGAATCCACTTATGAGTGAGTACATAACATGTTTGTCCTTCTGAGTTTGGGTTGCAGTGGCTGACAGCATCTGTATTGACAAAGGAGAAAACCAGGCCCTAGGAGCAGTAATGGATATGCTCAAGGGACCGGGCATGAGAGCCGGGACTTGAACTTACAACGTTGCGCTTCACAGCTTACATTTATCCCAGCCCAATGCTCCTCTTCTTCTACAACAAGTCCCTTTAATAATGTGAAGGGCCAGACTCAATCCAAGCCTGAGAGGCAGTACTGGGACATCAAAGAAGCAAAGCTCTTATCCCTCTTCCATAAAGCCCAAGAACCCATGAAAAATGGGTGGGGTTGCCATGGGCATCTGTCATCCCAGGACTCCTGTGGAGCTGGGAGTATAACCAGAGGCTCACCAGCTATCTAGCCTGATGTTCCATATTCAACGAGAGACCCTGCTTCAAACAAGAAAGTTCAAGGCAGGAACCAACACCCCACGCCCTCTTGATGTGGGTCCTTTGAGTGTAAGGAAGCTTTTCCTGGCTCTTCATGAGCTTACTTACTTCAGGGTGCTAAAGTCCCCAAGATTGATAATCAATAATCAAAAGTCACCAGAGCCACCAGTGTTGATTTGAGTAAGAATAGCCTCCCCAAAGGCTCATACTTTGTTGGGAAGGATTGGGTGGTGCGGCCTTGTTGGAGAAGATGTGTCACGTGAAGTGAGCTTGGAGGTTTCAAAAGCCCAAGCCAGGCCCATTCTCTCAGTCTCTCTCTCTCTCTCTCTCTCTCTCTCTCTCTCTCTCTCTCTCTCTGCCTACAACTTGTAGATCAGATTTGAGCCCTTAGCTACTTCTCCAGTACTTTGCCATCACACTCCCCATCATGATAATGGACTAACCCTCTGAAACTGTAAGCAAGGCCCCAGTTAAATACTTTCTTGTATAAGAGTGCCTTGGGCCGGGCGGTGGTGGCGCATGCCTTTAATCCCAGCACTCGGGAGGCAGAGCCAGGCGGATCTCTGTGAGTTCGAGGCCAGCCTGGTCTCCCAAGCGAGTTCCAGGAAAGGCGCAAAGCTACACAGAGAAACCCTGTCTCGAAAAACAAAAACAAACAAACAAACAAACAAAAAACAAACAAAAAAGAGTGCCTTGGCCATGGTGTCTCTTCACAG
>CABHPP010124565.1:34039-52676 GCA_902168425.1 Peromyscus attwateri
AAAAAACAAACAAAAAAGAGTGCCTTGGCCATGGTGTCTCTTCACAGCAACAGAACAGTGACTAAGACACCATCCCAAGCCACTTTGTTGTATCACGCCCAAAAAGAGTAAGAAAATTCAACACGGGCAAGGAGTGAGCACAGATTTGTTAAAGAGTGAGAAGGAACTCCCTAGAGAGTGAGAGTGGCTGAAAGGGAGGAATACCTTTGGAGCCCTGCCCAATGGGCTTTTAGGGATCTTATGGTGGGAACTGGAGGGAGGCTGAGGCAATTTCTGCTAGGATTGGTTGTTTTGAGCACATCTTGAGTGATTCACTAAGGACTCCACACATTTTATGCACACCCTCTTGGCCCAACCAGAGAGCTGCTTGTCTACTTCTAGGAGAGGCCACAAGTGCTATGTCCCTAGCTTCAAATGATCCATCATGGGATCTGTCTGTACTGCCTGAGGGAAGCAAGCTCTAGACCCAGGGCAAGATCTGCCGTGGTTCATGTGAAAATGTAGGTAGGTCCCCATCCAGCTACATTGAGCCAGCTTCTTTGGAGTGGTTTAGGGACCTCTGACCTACACTGTGGCTGAGGTAAATATACTACTTTATATAAAAGCAAAACTGGTCTGTTGGGAAAGCAAATTCCTGAGATCAGTGCCTAATAATAACATTAAAAAGGCTATCTCCACCACAAAAGTGTCCGCAAATGGGAGCAAGTGGAAAGAGCCAGGGAGTTTACATGATAATAAAAGCCTGGGGCTTTGGAAGAAAGCAGTGCTTCAAGCTGGGCTTTGGGGATATCACACTCAAAGCATGGGAGAGAAATTCTGCCCAGACCTTCAGAGAAGGCACTTAGTCTCTGTTGTATAACAGTTTCCTGTTACACAATGGGTTGAAACATTCCATGGGGGGGGGGGGGGGAAGCTCCTTAAACCGGAAGGTAAACAACTCAAAAGAGCTTCCGGAAGTCCCTGAAACTAATTGGATTCACTAGGCCCCCTCCCTGCCAGAGTAAGCAAGAAAAGCTGAGCCTCCCCCATCAGAGGAAGTGAGGCTGAGCCGCAATGCAGACCCTCAAAGGAGAAAAGCTGCAAAGGAGACCAGGAGATCAGACCAGCTGCCTGGAAGAGGTTAGACCAACTGCGGCATCCAGAAAGCACACTCAAACCTGTTGGGCTGCCTAAAGGCTGTGCAAAGTGCTCCAGGTTCCCAGATTTGTGAGCTGTCATCCATGCTGGGGTGGGCCTTGGTGAGTCAGCTTGTCTTTGAGTCATTTCTGCTCCTGTAAGTGACTCCTCAGCCATATTCCTGGAAGTAACCTCAATAAAACTGGTTCACCACGCTGGACTTTGATAGTATTCATAATTTGGTCTGTCATGGTCCCTAGCCTGGAGTGAGTAGGCCTGGGTAATGTCTCCCTAGGAAAAGTTTTGTTACACAGAGACCTTTGTTAGAGACCTCAGCTTGACTACTGTCTGCACCTTAGGACACTCGAGAATCCAAGTGGCTCTAAAACCCAAGCCCTGGGGCTGGAGAGATGGCTCAGAGGTTAAGAGCACTGGCTGTTCTTGCAGAGGACCCAAGTTCAGTTCTCAGCACCTACATGGCAGCTCACAACTGTCTAACTCCAGTTCCAGTGGATCTGACACCCTCTTCTGGCTCCTTGGGCACTGCCCTCCCATGGTGCACAGACACACATGCAGACAGAATACATAAAATAAAAACAAACTTTTCCAACACAATCAATAAATAAAAATAATAAAGCTCGAAAGGTTGATGACCTCAGTGTGATTCCTGGAGCAAAGGTCAAAGGCAGGACCGACTCCACAAGCTTCACTTTAACCTCCATCTGTGAACTATGGCAGGATGGCAACACACCTCCATTCTCTCCCTCCCCCCCCATCTCCCCCCCCCCCCTCTCTCTCTCTCTCTCTCTCTCTCTCTCTCTCTCTCTCTCTCTCTCACACACACACACACACACACACAATAATAATAACATTTTTAAAAATTAAAACCTGAGCTTAAGGAGTCCCTCTACTCACTATGGCTGGAAAGCCAAGTTCAAACAAGGGACTAACAAACACAGCCTCCTTCTCCGGACAAGCACTCTACAGCATCCTATAAATTCCCAGCACCAGAAATTCTGATCACCCAAGATTCTCCCTCAGCTCCTGGTCCCCTCCCTGCCTCTCCACTCTGTGTCCAGCAGCCTCAGAGGACTCTTGGGATACACACTATGTTAGATGACATTTTGATGAGGGAGATCACCCAGCTTCTTAGCACCCATGTGGTTTAGGAGGTGGCTGGGCTCCACTCTCTTCCAGCCCTGGGCATCAGACCACATGGCTCAGGGAATCCTAAAAAGTAGGTTTCAGACCAGCCTTTGCTCACTCACAGCAGGCATCTGTCCCCAGGGTCTGAGTTATTTTGGCTGGCTCAGCATCCAGTACTAAGCCCTGGACAGAAGAAGGGAGGGTAAACTGGGCTGTCTCCACCCACCCAGCCCACCTCCAACGGAGAAGGCCAGTAGACAGCCTTGTGAAATTTTCACTTGCTCTGGGCCTTTTTCCCCTATCCCATGTAGCAAAACCTTGGATGGCAGCACAGCTACAAAAAAGAAAGAAAGAAACGAAGTTTAATTCAACAGACAAATAGCAAAAAGTAGTGGGATAGAATCATGCACGAAAAGTGAGTTTTAAATATTGTCTTTAAATAATTATGGCCAAAGAAAGAACTTGGAAATTTCATCAGAACCTGCTTTAAACCACACTGTGGTGACGCACACCTTTGATCCCAGCACTTAGGAGACCAGACAGTAGTTCTCTGAGTTCGAGGCCAGCCTGGTCTATAGAGTGAGTTCCAGGACAGCCAAAGCTACACAGAGAAATTCTGTCTTGGGAAAAAAAAAAAAAAAAAAAAAAGAACAACAACGATAACTTGCTTAGCTATGGCTAAACATTGAAGAAATCACTTTCCCAAAGGGGTGTGTGTGTGCACGAATGTCTGTGGAAGTCTTGTCTGGTGTCTTTACTGGACAGCTCTCAATCTTTATTTTATTTTTAAATTTTTTTTTATTTTGTACACGTGAGTGTATATGTGTGGGCATATGTGTGCCACAGCATGAGCATGGGGGTCAAGAGGATAGTTTGTGAAAGTTAGTTTGGTCCTTCCACCGTGTGGGTACCAGGGATCAAACACAGATCATCAAGCTTGGTGGCAAACACCTTCACTTTCCGAATCATCTGTTATAGTTAAGTTTCTCTTGTGGTGATAAAAACACTAACCAAAAACAACTTGGGGAGGAAGGATATATTTCATCTTACGGTTCCATATCACACGCCATCACTCAGGAAAGTCAGGACAGGAACTCAACTCAGAAACTGAAAGGCAGGAACCGAAGCAGAGGCTGTGGAGGGTGCTGCTTACTGGCTTGCTCCCCATGGCTTGCTCAGCCTGCTTTCTTACAGAACCCAGGACCAGCTGCCCAGGGCTGGGCCCTTGCACACCAATCATTAATCAAGAAAATACTCTCAGACTTGCCTAAAGCCAATGTGATGGAGGCATTTTCTCAAATTCAGGCTCTCTCTTCCCAAGTGACTCTAGTTTGTGTCAAGCTGACTAAAGCCAACCTGCATGCCATCTCTCTCCAGTCCTTCTCGGTTAGTTTTTGAGGCAGAGTCTTTCACTGATCTAAAGTTCATTGACACAGACAGCTATAGTGGGTAGTCAAAGAGCTGCAGAGATCTCTCTCCCCCAGCGCTGGGTTATAGGTACACACCAACCCCTCCTCCCCAGATTTTTATGTGCATTTTTTTTAACCAACTGAGTCATCTTTCTAGTCCCCAAAGGCAAGTCTTTTTTTAAAAATGTTTTTAGGTTTATTTATTTTATTATTTTATGTGCATAATCATTTGCCTGTGTGTATGTGTGCATTCTGTGTGCATGCCTGGTGCCTGTGGAGGTCAGAACAGGGTGTTGGATCCCCTGGGACTGAAGTTACAGACAGTTGTGAGCCACTGAATGGGTGCTGGGAATCAAACCTGGGTCCTCTGCAAGAGGCACAAGTGCTCTTAACTGCCAGCTAACTTTCCAGCCTCTACTCCCAGGCAGGTCTTAAAGTAGTATTTTGCCTTTTCCAGAAACTCACATGCTTAGTTTAGAAATGTGAAGAATCAGATTAAACTCTTCAATTGAGGATGCCTTTCTTGTATCCTAGCACATGATGTCATTCACAAGTAAATGCAGGTTTTCCATGTGTAAAATCTTTATGTCTCTTTTTTTTTTTTTTTTTTTTTTTTTTTTTTTTTTTGGTTTTTCGAGACAGGGTTTCTCTGTGTAGCTTTGCGCCTTTCCTGGAGCTCACTTGGTAGCCCAGGCTGGCCTCGAACTCACAGAGATCCGCCTGGCTCTGCCTCCCGAGTGCTGGGATTAAAGGCGTGCGCCACCAACGCCCGGCTTATGTCTCTTTTTGTTTGTTTATTTACATGTTTTGGGTTGGGGTTTCCCGCCCCACCCTCCCTTTCTCTCTTTCAGACAGGAACTCATGCTGCCCAGGCTTTTCTCAGTTTGCTGTGTGGCTCAGACCAGCTTTGAACTCCTTGATCCTCCTAATTCTGTCTCTCTGAGATTATAGGTGTGTGCTATCGTGCCTAGAGACCTTTTTTAGTTGTTTCTGACAGTACGCATGAGTAACCTTGGGGGAGAAGTGGTGAGGGTCTAACATCTCAGCTACTCTGATGCTCAGCATGAGGATGTGGAAGGGAGGAGGAGAGAAAGACTGCAGGGTTCTACAAGGATAAAAGTACTCGTCTATATGCAGAACATCTGGATTCTTGGTTGTGTGGTTTATTGAGGCCCAAGGTGAGAGCTCATATTTAGAAACCAAGATTTGATGGCTCTCAATGGGATTCAATCCCACACAACATCACTCAGGGCCTAGCGTTTGGCAGGCACCAAGAGAATCCCTGAGGTGGATAGAAATGAATCATGCGAAGCCCCCACTGCCTACCCTCCAGACAGCTCTAGAGGACATGAGACTCATAGTCTGGGCACCTGGTATCCCCAACTAATCCATCTGTGGCTGAGACCTCACATAAGAAAACCTGATAGTACTAGTCTCTATAGTTGTAGGTGTCTGTCTCAGCTGCAGAACAATGCTGTTCTGTTCCAATTGCCACTTACTTCTTAGAACAAATTTAGCCCTTCATTCCCTGCTCTGACAGCTGCCTGCTGCTACCTCCACTGGGCTTACCCTGAAATAGGACAGAAGCAATGTCTGCTCCTGCCTCCTTGGCCCTGGGACTTCCCGGGACTGTATTCTCTCTGCCTCCTTTGGGGCTGGTTCCATTCCGGACACTTTCACTTCTTGGCCCATGGGCTCCAGAGCCCCTGTGCCAGCCTCCAGACTGCCTGACCCACATCCATGAACCCACCCATTCTGGTCCTACTCCTGTTCCTTCCTGGCCCTGCTTTACTTCTTCCTTGTTCTCAATAAGCCTTGGATGCCCACAGTAACCTTCAAGATCGGCATCAGACTGATGTTCGGGATTGAAAAAGCCACTTGCCCTCCGTGGATTTACAATCTCGGAGATGCTCTGCTCCCTTTTCTTTGAGACAGGGTATTACTACAGCCCTGACTGATCTGAAATGCACTACTGACCAGGCTGGCCATGAACTCACAGAGCTCTGTCTGACTCTGCCTCCCAAGTACTGGAATTAAAGGTGTGTGCTGTGCCCTGCTGATTGGCAATCTCATAGTTTCTGCTGCAGTTGTTAAGTGGCAGGGAGTTTGCTCAAAGAGAGGTCTCCCTGCCAGCCATTTGCTTCCCCAAGGCTTCTGGGATCTGGCCCTAAGTAAAGAACCCAGTTTGTACACAGGAACCTTCAAGGAATTTGGCCCACTGACTCTCAGGCTTCAACATACATCAGAATGACCTACAGGACCATCAGACTCCAGGTTCTAATACTGAGGGTCTCGACCTCTTCAGAAATGTGCTTTTCTAATCTGTCTCAGGTTAGGAAATATGCTGGTCCAAGGCCTTCAGTTTGGAAGCCATCGTGCATTCTGATCCATTTGTTTTCAAACTTGACTGTATACTGTGCTTGCTTAGGAGGTATAAAACAAAGACACACACACACACACACACACACACACACACAGAGAGAGAGAGAGAGAGAGAGAGAGACTGAGAGAGAGACAGAGACAGAGAGAGACAGAGGCAGAGAGATAGACAGAAAGATGGAGAGGAGAGGAGAGGAGAGGAGAGGAGAGGAGAGGAGAGGAGAGGAGAGGAGAGCTGCAGACCATGAGAAGAGAGAGCTGGGAAGAGAGAGAGAAGGAGCAGTTGGTTTTCAGACCTGTCCTGACCTGAGACAAGAAGAGAGGAGAGAAGAGGCCCCCCACCCCCAGAGCCAGACCTGGGGGTGCAGGTTCAAAATCAGAGCCAGGCCTGAGGGTTGAAATCTCAACCCTCAGGAGATGATAACTAAAGATCAAGCGTTTAAGGTCATCCTTGGCTACATAGTAACTTTGAGGGTAGCCTGGGCTACATGAGATGCTATCTGAGACAAAACAAACAAACTGCACCTGAAATAACCTGTACAAATTCTGATCCAATAGTCGGGATTAAAACTGGTTCTGGCGGTGGTGGTGCACGCCTTTAATCCCAGCACTTGGGAGGCAGAGGCAGGGGGATCTCTGAGTTCAAGGCCAGCCTGGTCTACAGTTCAAGTCCAAGGTCAGCCAGAGCTGGTACACAGAGAAACCCTGTCTCTACAAAACAAACAGGCAAACAAACTGGTTCTGGGTGCTTTACAAGCTCTGTGGGCAACCCTAAGCCAGCCCTGGAAACCTCTGCACTTGTCTGAACAGTCAGTAGAGACTGGCAAGGGGGACAGTCTTCTCTAGAACATGGAAGTCCTTTGTTATTTGTTCTCTAACTTCCCTCCCCCTTACCCTGTGACATCTCTGAAACACTCGAGACGGCTCAGCCTCAGCCATTAAGGGCGCATACTGCTCTTACAGAGGACCCATTTGGTTCCTAGCACCCCACACTGGGTGGCTCACAACTGCCCATAACTCTAGCTCCAGGGGATCTGATGCTCTCTTTCGGGCTGTGAACACCTGCACAAGCACACATGCATACACATAATTAAAAACAATAAAAATAAATCTAAAGAAAGACAGACACTGGCCTGCCGGCTCCCATTTTACAGATAGGAAGACTAAAGTCCAGCAGTCCCATAGGAAATCAGAGTAAGGATCAAGGTAAGGGCTCAGGAGTGTTGAGCCCAGCCTGGAATGCTTTCCTTCCATTACACTTAGCAGCTTTGGGTTGTGTAGTCTTCTTCAATAGAGGGTTGCTGTCCTTTAGCGGCCTGGAGGTGATTTCCAAAGGGTCAACGTGATTTATGTCCTTTCTGCTGCACCCCCCCCCCCCCCCCCCCGTCTTCACTCACCCCTTTTCAGGCCGTCTTGAGGCATGGCCATTGGCCGGGCTGTGTCACTAATGGTCATCTCGGGGAGGGAGTGGGCAGAAAGCGGCACTGGCCGGGGACAGCGGCGAGCGAGAGCGCACGATTAGGCAGCACAAAGACAAGCGGGATTTGGCACCGGCAAAGCATGTTGGGAGAGGCCCACTTAATTCACAGAGACACTTGGAATTAGCTGTAAATTCTCTGGGAAGAGATCAAGGCAGCGGCATAAACAGCTCAATTAAGCTGTCGGTCCAATGCTCAATGCACAGTAATGGTCAAAACACAGCCTTTAATCTAGATATAGAGGATTAGTTTTGGATTCGTAATGAGATTCCTAAGATTAGCTGTACCCGATGTGGAAGAAGTGGCTGGCTCAGTGACTCCGCTAGGGACAGGCTTGCAGATCAGCAGGACTTGGACTCCTGTGGGAGGGGCTACTGGGAAGCCACAGCCTTCCAAGGGCCCCCTCTGGGTGCCGGGAGGATGGGGATGAGTCACAATCTGCTTTCTCCATTTAAGAGACAGGGTCTGGGAACAGAACCTGGAAACAGACACATCTGCTTCAAAACCACAGCGAGGGAAAACAGTATGGTACTGGCATAAAAAATAGACGCATCAATCAGGGAACAGAATGGAGCGCACGGAAATCCGCCCAAGCTTCTACCGTCGCTTTCTACAAGGGCATCGAGAATACGGTGTGGAGAGGGGACAATGTCTATAAGTGGTGTTAGGAAAACTGGATAGCTGTGTGCTAAAGAATGAAATTAGACTCTTGACTTATACCAGACACAAAAAAGCCCAACTCAAAATAGATTAAAGATCTAACTGTAAGACCAGAAACTATAAAAGCTTAAGAGAAAAAGTCATTGACACTGACCTTGGTAATGAGGTCTTTGGATATCACTCTAAAACAGCAGTTCTCAACCTGTGGTCAAGGCCCCTTTGGTAAACTTCTGTCTCCAAAAATAGTTACATTACAAGTCATAACAGCAACAAAATTACAGTTATGAAGTAGCAACGAAAACAATCTTATGGTTGGGGGTCACCACAACATGGGGCACTGTATTAAAGGGTCGAGGCATTAGGAAGGTTGAGAACCGCTGCTCCAAAAACTCAGACCACAGAAGCAAAAATAAACCAAAGAGATGACATCGACCTGAAAATTCAGCTGCTACCCAGTGCGGTTGACAACATGAAAAGGCAGTGTCCCCTGGGCAAGCAGGAGGACTGAGTTGAGATCCCCAGAACCCGAGTGAGAGCCAGGAACCTGTTTCGGTTGCATCTGTAATGCTAGAGCTAGGGAGGTAGGGAGGGAGGAGACAGGGGGGTCTCGGCAGCTCACTGGTCAGCCGCCTGAGCAATCAGTGAGTTCCAGGTTTAGTGAGAAACCTTGTTTCAGAAAATAAGGTGGAAGGCTGGGTGGGCATGGTGGCAGAGGTCCTTAACTTGGCAAATCTGTGAGTTCAAGGCCAGCTTAGTCTACACAGTGAGACTCTGTCAAAAAAAAAAAAAAATAGATACCAGAGGAAATGCAGCTGTTAAGAGCCTTGTCCTTGTAGAGAACCTGAGTTTGGTTCCCAGCACTAACATGGCAGCTCATAACAATTTCAGTTCCAGTTTCAGAGGATCCAATGGCATCGTCTGGGTTCTGAGGTTACAAGGCATGCACATGGTACATAGACTTACATGCAGGGCAACACTCATACACATAAATAAAAATAAATAAATCGTTTAATCAGTAAATAAATAGATAAACAAATAAGGTAGAGGTCAATTGAGGAAGACACCCATTACCAATCTCTGCATCCACATGTATGCACACACACACACACACACACACACACACACACACACACCCCAAAAAAAGCTCAAATTGCTATGTCCTCAAAGACAGACAGACAGACAGACACATACACACATACACACACACACACACACACACACACACACAATGGCCAATGTGAGTAGAAAAAAGTACTTAAATCACTAATCAACAAGGAAATGCAAATTAAAACAAAAGTAAGATGTCACTTCATACTTGTTTGGATGTCTATGATCAGAAATCATAAGTATAGGTGAGGAGGATGTGAGGAAAAGGGGCTCTGAGCTGTTAATAGGAATGAAATTGGTGCAGCTATCATGAAAAAAACACATAGGGGTTTTTTCAAATCTATTTTAAAAAGGACTATCGGGGCTGGAGAGATGGCTCAGTGGTTAAGAGCACTGGCTGCTCTTCCAGAGGACCCTGATTTGATTCCCAGCATCCACATGGCAGCTCACAGCTCTCTGTAACTCCAGTTCCAGGGGATCTGATGCCTTCTTCTGGATTCTGTAGGTACTGCATACAAACCCATACACATAAAATAAATAAATAAATAAATAAATAAATAAATAAATAAATAAATAAATAAGCAAATAAATAAATACAGGACTATCATATGGTCACATAACTCTTTCTGCTGGTATGTACACAAATAAGAGGAAGCCATCACTCTGTGAAGACGTCTGCACTCCAGTGCTCATTGATGCATTGTTCACAACAAGCTACGGTCTGGACACAGCCTGAGTGTATGGTGATAGTGAACATATGACACAGGGTGAGCTATTTTGCCTTAGGAGGTATCAGGAGTTCAAGGCCAACTTTGGCTAAGTAACAAGGGTTGAGGCTGGGCTGGGCTACATGAGATCCTGTCTCCAAAAAAAAACCAAACAAAAGGTAGGCATGATTACATGTGCCTATAATCTGAACACCCAGGAGGCAGAGGCAGGATTATTGTCTAGGAGCTGGAGGCCAGCCTGGTCTACATAGTAAGTTCTAGACCAGCTAGGGGTACATATACAGACCCTGTCTCAGAGAGGTAGGGAGCAGGGAGCTCAGTCAGTAGGGTGCTTGTATGGAAACCTTGAGGACTTGAGTTGTGGATTCTTACAATCCACACAAGAAGTCAGGCCTGGCAGTGCATCCCTAAAACCCCAGCACTGAGGAAGCAGAGACAGGGTGGTCCCTGGGGCTTGCTGGCCAGACACTTGAGTTGAATTGGCTTCAGGCTCAGTGAGATACTCTGTTTCAAAAAATAAAATGGAGAGCGATTGAAAAAGACTCCTCATGTGGACCTCCAGCCTCCACATGCACCACACACACACACACACACACACAGGCATGGGCACGGCCCACACAGGAACATGCACACAGAGAAATACACAAAGAGCTCTTACCAGCTGTTATAACACAGGTGAATCTGGAGAACATTATAGAAACACAAATGTTACATGCTCTCACATTTATGTGAAAAAATGTAAGTAAAATACTTGGAAACAACGAGATGGAGGCAGTGCTGGGAGAATGAGGTCAGGGAGCATCTATAATTGCATATGATGAGTAAGTCCAGGAGATCTAATGTACAGTATGAGCACCATAGGTAATATTGGAAGGTTTCGAGTTGAGGGGGCTGTAGATGCTGTATGGTGCAAGCCTATAATCCCAGTTATTCGGGAGGCTGTCCTGTTACAAGACTTTTCCCAGGGAAATACAACACAAGCCTACTCACCCCAGATAGGGAACTCATGATAGACCGAATTAAAGATACCACCAAAACCCACTTTGGTGAAGCAATGAGTTTTATTGGGGTTACTTACAGGAACACGGTTGAGGAGTCACTTACAGGAACAGAAATGACTCAGAGACAGCTGCATCACCAAAGCCCACCCCAGCAAGGGTGACAGCTCACAAAGCTGGGAACCTGGAGCACACTGAGCATGTAGCCTGTAGGCAGTTCAACATCAACATGTTGGAGAGTGTCCTTTCCAGGTGCCTCAGTTGGTCTAAACCTCTGCCAGGAAGCCCAGCTGGTTTCTGAAGTTGGTCTTCTTGTCTGGCCTTAGGGTCTTCTTTGCAGCTTTTCTTTTTAGTTATTTATTTACTTATTTACTTACTTATTTACTTACTTATTTACTTACTTATTTAATGTGCATTGGTGTTTTGCCATGGGTGCTGGGTCCCCTGGAACTGGAATTACAGACAGTGGTGAGCTACCATGTGGGTGCTGGGAATTGAACCTGAGTCCTTTGGAAGAACAGCCAGTGCTCTTAACCACTGAGCCATCTCTCCAGCCCACTTCTTTGCAGCTTTTCAATCCTCTGCTTCTTTGCAGCTCAGCTTCCTTCCATTTGAGGGGAACTCCCAGGTTTATTGCTTATTCTGGGCGGGGGGGGGGGGGGGGGGGGGGGCTACTGAACCTAGTCAATTTCAGGGACTTCCTGAAGCTACTTTGAGCGGTTTACTTTCCTGCTTAAGGAGCTTCCTTGAAGGATAGAATGTTTCAGTCTCAGAGGAAACAGTCCACCCAAGAAGCAGGAGGATTACAAGTCCAAGGCCTGCCTTGGCAAGTTAGTAAAACTTGGTCTTAAAATATAAAATAAAAATAGGACTAGGCATACAGCTTAGTGATAGAGAGAAAACAAAGGTATCATGTCAAGTATCTTAAATATATCTTCCGTATCCCCCCAATCCATCAAGTTTGACATGTTTCCACCTCCAGGCCAAGAGCGGCCACTAGAAGACAGAAGTAGACAGAAATGCCAAACTATAGTCCTTCTGCCTTCTGTGATCTCTACTGCACACATACACGCTATCATCCGACAAACACGAACTGTTTGCCTACCTGCCACATGTCAGGCACTGTTCTGGAAATGGCAGTGGACAGAAGGGCAAAGATCCTCTAACCACAGTGGGGCAAGATCAAAAGCAAACAAGGAAAATCAAGCAAACATTCAGTGGGTGAAATGGGGTGAGCCACACTCAGACAAAGAAAACAAGGATGCAGGACATCAGATGTTGGGACTGCACTTGTGATAACGCTCCCAGGGGAGGCCTCACTGAGCATGTGGCTTTTAAAGACCCAAAGGACACCAGGGTGAGCATGGGGGGTATGTGTGCTGGGAAAAGAGTCAAAGCAGAGGAAGCAGCAGAGCAGCACCCTGGCTGTGGCAGAAAGGAGAACACAGAAGAGGGCAGGAACTCAGTCATATGAGGGTTCGTGAGCCACTGTAAAGATTTTGGCATTTACTACCCGGAGAATGGAATTCAGTGGGGGGATCTGAGCAGAGAAGGGACACCAGCAAACTTAGGTTCATGTTATAGGATGGTGGCTGCTGTGTTGAGATGGAAGAAGGAAAACTTCTACAGTATCCAGGCAAGAGACTCCCTGCAGATGGGCTGTAGAAGTAGGGTTTCTTGTTTGGTTGGTTGGGTTTGTGTGTGTGTGTGTGTGTGTGTGTGTGTGTGTGTGTGTTTGTTTTTGTTTTTTTGGGTTTTTTTGTTTCTTTTTTTGTTTTGTTTTGTTTTTGTTTTTGTTTTTGCTTTTTTCAAGACACGGTTTCTCTGTGTAGCTTTGGAGCCTGTCCTGGCACTTGCTCTGTGGACCAGGCTGGGCTCGAACTCACAAAGATCTGCCTGCCTCTGCCTCCCGAGTACTGGGATTAAAGGTGTTCACCACCACCGCCCAGCTTGTTTTGGTTTCTTAAGACAGTGTTTCATTGTATAGCCTGGACCGTCCTAGAACTCACTCTGAAGATTAGGCTGACCTCAGATTCAGAGATCTGCCTGCCTCTGCCTCTGAGTGCTGGGACTAAAGGCGTGCACAGCCACAACCACCACCTCTGGTGGGCTGCATAAGTAGGAAGTAAAGGGTCAAGAAGGCTGGACAGTTGTCTCAAATCTAGGCATCCAGCCCAGATGCAGGCCCTAAACTGTGTGGGATATTTGCACACTGTGTGAAGTTGTATTGCTGTGATTGGTGTTATAAAAAGTTGAACAGCCAATAGCTAGGCAGGAGGTATATAGGCAGTACTTCCCAGCAGAGAGAAGGACAGGGAAGAAGAATCTAGGCAAGAGGGAGACTCCATTGAGTTGCAGAATGAGTTGGATACACTGAATGGGAGAGAGATAAAAGCCATGTGGTAGAATGTAGATTAATAAAAAATATGGGTTAATTTGAGTTATAAGAACTAGTTAGGAACAAGCCTAAGGTATAGGCTGAGCTCTCACAATCATAAAAGTTTCTGTGTCATTCTTCGGGAGCTGGCTGGCAGGACAGAGAAAGACTCGGTATACTAGACTTCGGGTGTTTATTGTGCAGTTGGGACTATATGTCTTTCCACAGTCTTGGGCATTTGGACACGTAGTCTCCAGTTGGTAGTGCTTCTTGGGGGAGACTGGGGTGATAAGGCCTTGCTGGAGGAAGTACATCACTGGTAGCAGGCTAGAGAGTAAAAAGCCTTGTCCGCTTTTGGTCTGCTCTCTGCTTCAAGCTTGTGGTTCAAGCTTGTGAGCTCTTAGCTTCTCGTCCCTGCTGTCACACCTGCTGCTTGCTGCCACACCTCCTTACCTCCTTGGGGACTCTTACCATTCTGGAATCGTAAGCCAAAACAAACCATTCCTTCCATAAGTTGCCTTGGTCATGGTGTTTTCACACAGCAACAGGAAAGTAACTAATACACGAGTGACTACGGCCCACTTCGCCTCCCTTTCTCCTTAAATGACTCCTTTATCTTTCCTCCAGTATTACGTGTCACCGGGCAAGGGCTGGATGCTGTTTGAGGAGTGGCCCAAGACAGCAATCTGGGAGTCATTTGGAGTCCGTTACGTAACATTCTTCCACTACAGTGTTACTTATTCATTCAACAAAAGGGCTGGAGTACTTCTTGTGCACTAGATACCATCCTGGCACCATGTTTTCTTCAATATTTAAAAGGCGGCACAGGCAAATGCAATAAGGCACAAGAAAGCAGACAAGCTACTGCTCTGCCTACCTTATGGCTTGCCCCCATGAAGTGCATCCTGCACGCTGCTCCCCAAATGATCCTTGTAAAATGCAGGAAAAAAAATTAAGTAATTTCCTTATTTTAGCAGAGATCACAAGCGGCCCCCGCCCCCACCACTACTGACAGATGAAATTCCATTTTTCTTCATCTGGAAGCAGAGCTCTTTCTGACAGGCAGCCCCTCTTTGTACTGTTATCCACCATCTCTCAGCCCTCACAAATCCTCACATTCTCAAACTAGGCCACCCATTATTGCCCCAGTGGCTTCCCCCAGGTCCTGCTTCTCTGCTTTTGCTAATGCTGAGTCTTCTTCATGGAATTCCCTTGCCTCTTTTTTTTGGGGGGGGGGTTGTTTTGTTTTTGTTTTGAGACAAGGTCTCAAGTAGTTTAGATAGGCCTTGAACTCACTTTATAGCCAGGGATCAACTTGAACTCTTGATCCTCGTACCTATACCTTTCAAGAGCCATTCTAGAAGCCCTGTGTGAGGTAAGATAGAGAGAAAGACATCCACGGAAAGATGGAAACAGAGCCTGGAGCTATTGTTGGCAGACATTTATTTCCCATCCTTCAATTCCCAAATAACTGACATGGAGACTTAATTGTAAGACAAATTGCTAAACGGTCTTATTAATAACAACCTGGAGCCAGACATTGGGGTTAAAACCTGAGAGATCAGAGGAATAGGAAAAGCCATGCCAAACTCACCTTACAAATGCCTCAGTCTCCAAAGAGACCTACTTCTTGTATACCCACACCTATATGCCTTTCTGTTCTGCCATCTCATTTCCTCTCTCCACCCAGCTACATTACTTCCTGTTTGTCTGTACAGACCTCCAGACCTTTATGGTTAACTAGTGTTGGAATTTAAGGCATGTACCACCACGCCTGGCTCTGTTTCCAGTGTGGCCTTGAACTCACAGAGATCCAGACGGATCTCTGCCTCCTGAGTGACAGGATTAAAGGCGTGTGCTATCACTGCCTGACCTCTATGTTTACTATAGTGGTTGGCTTCTTCCTCGATCCTCAGTGAAACTTCATTACGGTGCACAATATTGGGGGGCACAATACATCACCACACTTAATATTAATTACAAATGCTCAACCAACAGCTCAGGCTTGCTACAAACTAACTCTTACATTTAAATTAACCCATATTCTTATTTACGCTTTACCATGTGGCTTGGTACCTTTTTCTCAGTACAGCGTACCATCTTGCTTCTCTTTGCATTTGCTCGAGGCTCCTCTGACTCCATCTTCTGTAAGTGGAAGCTTTTCTCTGTCCCGTAGTCATTTCCAAATAATCACTCAAAGGCTTATATTAATTCTAAATGCTTGGCCAGCAGTTCAGGCTTGTTACTAACTAGTTCTTACACTTAAATGAACCCAGTCTGTGTATCACCACATGGCCCGTGGCTTACTGGTTCTTTCACATCTTGCTTCTTGGACAGCTCGCAGCATCTACCCTGACTCTGACCTTCTCCATCTCTGTCTTCAGTGTGAGTATACTGCCTAACCTTATTCTGCCTTGCCATTGGCCAAACAGCTTTATTTATCAACCAATAAGAGCAACACATATTCATAGCATACAGAAAGACATCCCACAGGAGCCTTCTTCCTCCCAGCATTCTCAGTTTGGCTCTCCCACCTAACCTTATCCTGTTCAGCTGTTGGCCAGTTGGCTTCATTATTAAACCAATCACTGCAACGTATATTCACACAGTGTAAAGAAATATTCCACAGCATTATTTGGGAACTGGCGGGTAGGAGAGAAAAGTCTGCCTACAAATGGCATTCTAACCTGGGGCCAGAATTCCCACATAAAACCTAACAAAGCTAAACATAAATAAATAAAAAATAAGTAAAAATTAAAAAAAAAGATTCTAAGCACACAAAAATGAAGCCAAGTGTGGCTTCCTAGTCTCATGTCGGCTGTGATTAGGCGGTACATATCCTGGTCCATGCCTGCAGGCTTGAGTTGCCAGCACACCAAGAGATAAGCCTCATGGTAGGTTCCCACAGTCTCTCATGCTGGCTGCAATACAGAAAAACGTCTCTGGGCAGCTACCAGTGGGAGGGGTCAGCTGCAAAAACAGAGGCAGAGGTCCTAGCCAAGCTGCTTAGCAGTTTAAAGGCTTGGGAGAGAGAAAAGAAAGAGTATATACAGTCATAGATTTAAAAATATAGTTTTAAAATAATAAAATCCGTAAAAGGCGTAAAGTAATATAAAAGAAAACAGCCACATAAAGATGGGAAATACACAGAGTCTGGATTCTGTATGTTATTGTGTTGTCTTTAGATTTTCTGATTGCCAATGAAGGATTGGATTATGAAAACTGCTGGATTAAACCAACCTATAAGTTTAAAAAAATTTCTTGATTTCAAAATGGAAGTAAAAAAAAAATGTTACTTTGGGGAAGAGGTTTTGCTTTTATTTCCACAGGAAAAGAGAGGCTGTAGATTCATTCAAGGTTAAAGATGATCAGGTTTGATCAAGGAAGACCCCCTGAAATCCTGGCTACAGACACAAAGAAATAAACCTAGAAAAATTACAAAACACATAATGTATATTTTACCTGCTCAAACATAAATAAAAAAAATCATCTTTGGCTGACTTGCGTACAAGGCACAGTCTATACTTGTATTAATACAGATATGTATGTTACCTTTAAAAGTTTATGTATTTTCAGAACAGGAGATGAGACACCAATGAAAACAGATGACCCAGGTGATTCAGCATCTCAAAATGCCTTTGTTACAGTCTCCTCAGAATTCTTCATCCAGAATAGCTTCAAGGCTGCTGAGATGAACCAGCCTCACAGAATACTCCAGTTAAGACTTAACAATCATCCTGATTTTCTCAAGGTTCTCCCAAAGATACCAGTGCCCACAAACAGCAGGAAGCTGTCTAGAAAAAACAACACCTACATTCTCAAAAGATGGGTTATGGATATTTGTCATTGTTTAGGGGGGTTGGTTACAAGTTGTTATTGGTAATGATCAGGAAAAAAAAAAACTAATCAAAAGAGATTAGATTCAGGTATCTTGTTCTGAAAAGAAGTGAGGGAAATAGAAATGATAGGATGTAAAGGTAGATTATTGAATCTACTTTAATTCAAAAAACAACTATTAATCTCAAAATATTTTACATTGGCATGGATTTTGGTTTATTAATACAAGTTTAAAGTTATTTTTACTATACTATATGTATGTTTCTACTCTTGTTTGGAGTATTGTGCTTATGCAACTCATTTAAACATTTTTTTTTTTCCCAAGACAGGGTTTCTCTGTGTAGTTTTGGTGCCTGTCCTGGATCTCACTCTGTAGACCAAGTGCTCTGCTTCCCAAGTGCTGGGATTAAAGGTGTGTGCCACTGCTACCTGGCTGCAACTCATTTAAAAATGTAACGTATAATTAAGAAATACAGATTAATAGTTAGTCGTCTATAATAGTCAAACTTATAGTCATGTTAGGTATGTTTTCAAGGTCATACAACAGATATATTTAGATAGATAAATAGATGATCTTCAAACACTTTAAAGACCTACAGAATATGACATTTAATATGTTTAATAACCTAAGGCTTTTCATGACAGTGAGACATGTCTGCTCCTAACAGCACCCATTTACTTCAAAAGAAGATAATGGGCATCGAAGAACCTCCATATGGAGTTTGCTTTCTTTATGGCAAAAGCTAGCCATTTGGGCAAAGAAACTGCCCTTGCCTCAATTGCTGACAGTATGCTGTCGAAACTGGACCAGAAAGATGTAAAAGAAAGTGACTGTCAAACTTTGTCAAGACAAGGTAGGACAGTCCTTCAAAATTTCCTGTTTCGATTAGAAGCAAGATTGTAAAACATCAGTAGCGAACTTCTGCCCTCCGGGGTCCTCCCATTGTGCTGTAAGCCTGTATTTAAGACCTCCTCCCCCCTTCAATAAATGACATTCAGCATTTAAAATAAAAAAAAAAATTCCTGTTTCTCAGCAAAGTCTGTCATATATGCTAGGCCTGGAGGCCAAAGATGTTACAAAAGAACTTTGGGTGACTATCTAGGCAGCCAGATGTCCCTATCTTTAGATAATATTATACCCTTCTGGGGTCTTTGATGGAGTTAAAGACTAAACAATTAGATTCAAAGTTTTAAGGTAAATTAGGTATAAAACTAAATTAGGTATAAAACTTTAGACTCAGCCAGGCGGTGGTGGCTCACGCCTTTAATCCCAGCACTTGGGAGGCAGAGGCAGGCAGATCTCTGAGTTCAAGGCCAGCCTGGGCTACCAAGTGAGTTCCAGGAAAGGCACAAAGCTACACAGAGAAACCCTGTCTTGAAAAACAACAAACAAACAAACAAA
>CABHPP010124566.1:2831-22789 GCA_902168425.1 Peromyscus attwateri
TAGTGCTTGGTGGTTAGTTGTATATAATCTCTATTTAACAATATAAAATAATTAGATAAAGAAGCTTCTTTTATTAGTAAACAGCTCATTTAGGGCCCTCCTAGATAATTAGAAAAAAAAATGAGAACCTGACGATGCTGATTTATGCTGTCTTCCACCACACTCATTTATTTCTTGGACCATCTATCTTGCAATTAGTAACTTGGTCGGTCCTTTTAAGCAACCAGGAATTGTGTGTTTTATTTCCTTCTCCTTTCTTTGCTATAACTGAGAAACTCTGATTTTCATGAAGACCAATAATTTTTCTTTATTTAATTGGTATGCTATCATATAAATGTTACTAAGTGCTGGCTTTAAGCTGATCCCCAAGAAAATAACGGATAAATAGATAACCGCAAATCATTTGTATACGTTCCAGGACGTATGCTCTTCCTCAGAGTGGTGAATTCTATTTTATGCTCTAACAAATTAAGAGAAGTTCTTGCTATGAAAGACTAGTGCAAAAGTATATTAAGCAAATGGGATGGCTCAGCAGGTAAATGGGGCTTGCCACAGAAACCTGAAGACCTGAGCTCAGTCCCAGAATCCACAATGGAAAGAGGGAACTGACTCCCAAAAGATGTCCTCTAACTACACACGTAAAAGCATGTGCCTTTACACACACACACACACACACACACAGAGAGAGAGAGAGAGAGAGAGAGAGAGTAAACTTTTAACTTAAAATATATATTAAGACATTTGCATATTTACTATCATCCCTAGTGGAATTTGCGATTTAACTTTGGAGGATGCTGCTATGCATATAATAACTATAGAACAATGATACTGTGTAGTTTTAACTATTTCAACCGATGGTCAAATAGTTAGGCAACGTTCAGTTTAACCTCTCCTCTTACACTGTCTTCACTGAATAGTTAAGACTCTCACTTTCATTAAACTTAACACAGAAAATAGCAGCAACCTTTACTCAAAAGACCTAATCAGCCGGGCGGTGGTGGCACACGCCTTTAATCCCAGCACTCGGGAGGCAGAGCCAGGCGGATCTCTGTGAGTTCGAGGCCAGCCTGGGCTACCAAGTGAGTTCCAGGAAAGGCGCAAAGCTACACAGAGAAACCCTGTCTCGAAAAAAAAAAAAAAAAGACCTAATCATCGAAGCCGCAAACACATGTTTCACTTGCTAAGTAGAATCCCTGCACTCCCCCACTACAGGCTGCTCACTATGTACCTATGACTTCCCTCCTATTTCCCTGTAATCAACTTTGGTAGACTGAATTGTCTTCTGCTCTTCTCTCCCCACCCCTCTCTCTCTCTGCTGTATCAGACTGTTGAAAGGGTCTTCCTATTGATTTATTTTGTAGTAAATCTTCTCTTCGAGCTGTTGTCCTGGCAGTAGGGTATTTTAAAGGAAAGCATACTTCCTCTGGACTCAGAGTTGACTTTAGCATGAACCACTTGAGAAACCTTGGAGGATCAACTAAAGCATTCAGCAGCCCTCGTGTATAGAATAAAATAGAGATGAATTCTTCTCAGACCACTCATGTTGGAATATGAGATGTGCATGCAAGACTATTGGGCCTCTAAGTTTTAACATTCATTAAATTTCCCTGAACTAATGTTTTAATTTTTAATATGCCCATCAATGAAGTCTGTCTATGTGTAGATATCTATACAGACTGTAAGCCCTCTGAGGACAGGCTAATGACAAAACTATTTTTCATCAAAAGATGCTGGACCTAGTGCAAGGCCTCACAAACAGTAGGTACCGAATAAGTACTTATGAATAAATACTAATAGCTAAACATAGTTACTAATAAAGGAAAAGGGCATTAAGTAAATGCCCAATCTATCACGCTGCCATTAGACACACTGACAATGCAGATAACCTAGTAATTATTAATATTTGTACTTTTACACCACTAGTATATGTGCTTTTAAATCAACTTAAAGTTTTATATTTTTCAGATATGTAAAATTAATATACAGAAATATATATATAACATAATATGAATTTCATGATTATCTGACTATCACTCTGAAAAGCTTTTGAGTAAAACATCTTGTCCATGCCAGAATCATAAGCATGCCTCTTCACTTGAAAATTTCACAATTATTATCAAAACTATGAAATTACTATTTAACTAATAAATGAGGTTTTTCTCAGGACATTAAATATTTTGTGTAAATTTTTGTATCATGTGTAATTAAATAGACTCAGTTAAAATTAAGAGAGTCATGTTATTTCAATGAGATCACTTAAAATAGCCTATCTCATCACATAAAACATAAAAGCAAGATAAAAATATAATGCATTTTTGTATTAGTTTTGAGACATAAATTTCCCATAGCAATATTCCTGTTTTAAAGAAAAATATTCTTGCTTCAAATTTATTATTCTCAAAGAACTTAATCATAACCAGGCAAGATGGCACACACCTGTAATCCCAGCACCTCGGAGGCAGAGGCAGGAGTGTCAGATCAAGGCCACCCTCAGCCACCTAGTGAGTTCAAAGCAAGCCAAGGCTTCCTGCAATACTGTCTCAGAAAATCAAAAGAACAAAGGAAAAAAAAATTTTTTAAGTTCATCATATAAATAGGTAGCTAGGAATATGAAGACAAAAGACACAATAGTAATACGTCATGACTGGAAAAGTGGATTTCCTGTCATGTTTAACACTTAAATTGTTACATATTCAGCAACTTGTATGTCAGCCTAGTAAAATAAGAAAGGAGCATTGGCTATAATTAGGATCAAACTAAGAAATACAGTAAGTTGGTATTACTGTGAAGGGACATTTCCCAGGAACCAAATTGGGGGTTTGCACTAAAGTATCCTATTGCTCACATCCTGTTCTACATCCAAAAGAATAAATAGTATTATAAATGGATGTCATTCTAAAATATACAAATTATACAGGCAAGTATGTTATATTTATATATGTTTCCCTGAATTACTTCTATATTTAATATTTTAACCCAGAAATTACAAATTAACACCAGGATCTAGAGTAGAGACATTCTCATTCTTATGTCTAAGCAATAACAACGCTTGGGTGACACTTTCCCTTGAAAAGTTCAATCAAATGTAAGCACAAAGTGTTCCTGTCTGATTTTGCCATGCCTTGTGAGCAAGTTAAATAAAAAGTCAATAGAAACTAGCATGTGTAGGAGAGGGCATTCAAAGGGACTATTCCGGCTAAGGTGACACCTGCATTATTACATCAGCCAGAAGTTTGTGGCTGCAGGGAAAGGGCCAACGTTACTGAGCTCAATTTAGCACTTGAATGCCCAAGCAGAACTCACTAGGCTTGCCCGAAATTGTCTCCCTAAGCAGTAGGCATGCCTGTGATTTTTCAGCACCTACCAATGGGCATACTTTATCACGCAAACATAGTAAAGTTCAGATGGAAACTGGACCCTTGACATTGTGCTTTCCCCTTCTTTAGTATGTTGACTACATCAGTAAGGGGTGAGGAGATGAAAGGGAAAGAGAATATTAATATTATCAGAATTGGCTTAGCATGAAAATCATAGAAGCCCATAGAATATTGAATAAAAGTAATGTTTGTATTTCCCAGGAACCGACAGCAAATTTACATCAACCTTTCATAGAGAAATAAATCCAAATCTTAGCTTCTAAAGTCTGCGTGGTCTAAAATATATCTCACTGGGTCTATACACTATTTTCGGACATCTAAAAGTGGTGGAAAACAAATTCCTCTAAACAGTTATCTCTAACAATGACATAAAAGCCAGAGGGGAAAATGGACCATTCCAGGAAAACTGCAATCGCCATAAATTATGTGACACCCTCCATCTGGTGACGTAACACGGACAGGCTATCTCTCCTTTAAAACACTCACTTGAAAAACTGTAAGGCTTAAAGCAGCCCTGTTGTAGCCAGCTTTTTTTAATGTAACATTCTTTAACTTAGGCAGGTGAAATAACATCCTTGAAGAGCTTATATCAGAAATCGCTAATGAGTCCAAAAGAATAATGTTTGAAAACACACAATTTTAGAGCAACAGACAGAGGATAGGGAAGGGCTTATTTTTTTTTCTGACCTGTATATATTTATATAAATGGTATGATTGCCTTTTAACCGAAAATTGCCCAATTCAATTTGATGCTACAAATAAAATGTTTGGGGCAATAAGGTCCTGAAATAGTTCCTGCTCACAAATGAGCCTTCTTATATTTCTCTTTCTTCTTTAATTATAGCAATGTCATTCCAGCTAAGTGATCTCTGAAACTATGTTTATCTAGTCATTGCTAATACAATTAAAATATTTATCATAGGTGCTGGTTTACGGTGATAACTACCATGCCTCTATTGGCAAATGTAACTCTGCTGGAGGTTTTTATTGCATGTAGTCTTAGTTATTCTAGATGGTACCTAACACACCTGTTCATACCCATAAACATGTGTGCGTCTTTGTCTGTGTGTGCATGTTTAATTCCACTAGAAATTCAAAAAGTCTCAACTTCTCAAATTCCTTGCAAATAATCTATCATTCTATCAATGTGCGGTTAATAGGTATATTTGAGAAGTACTAGACCTCCAAATTGCAATTCAAATGCATATTCGTGCATGGGGGGTAGAGGGGGTGGGGGTGCATCCTACATGACATAATTCATAGCACATCAGTAAAGAGAAACCACTCAAAGTCTAAACAAATAATTCACATCAATGGTGTTACCTCGTGTTGATTAATGTCAGTGTACCTACCATTTGTTAATTTGATAAACTTCCCCAACATCTTCTTCAGCAGCAATGAACAATTAAAGGCAAAATGAAAGTCAGTGAAGAGAAGTGGAAAAGGGAAAATCTTGGCTGAAGCTGCCTAAATAATGGCTATCATCTTGATTAGTAAACATGGATATTGTTTTCAAAGTATTATATATGTCATCATTTCTATGCTCATGGATTGATTACAATGATCAGAACTGAGTACTGATAAGGTAAACACTTAGGGTTAAGACACTGAGCCCAAGGGGTCAAGACACCACAAGAACAGACCCACAGAGTCAACTAACAAGGGCTCATAGGGGCTCACAGAGACTGAAACAGCAATCACGGAGCCTGTATGGTTCTGACCTATGTCCTCTGCATATATATTATGGTTGTGTAGTTTGACATTCCTGTGGGACTCCTAACAGAGGGAGCAGGGACTGTCTCTGACTCTTCTGCCTGTTTTGGGGACCCTTTTCCTCCTACTGCCTCATCCAACCTCAGTATGAGGAGATGTGCCTAGTTTTATTACAACTTGATATGCCATGTTTGGTTGATCTCCCCAGAAGGACTGCCCTTTTCAGAAGGGAAAGAAGAAGAGGATCTGGGGGAGAGGGGATGTGGGAAAGGGGACGGAAGGGATTGGGAGTATAGGAGGGAGGGGAAACTGCAGTTGGGATATAATATATGATAGAAGAATAGATGAGAGAGATAGATGTGAGAGAGAGAGAGACAGAGACAGAGACAGAGACAGAGAGACAGAGAGACAGAGAAGGAAAAGGAAAAAAATAAAATTAAGATCTGGGGCAAAAAGACACTGAACCCATTTACCACAACACATTTCACCTCAAATGATGACACTGATGAAGGCTTAGACTTCACATCCCATGTTTCGCACTACCCTTCACGGAAGGTGGATCCCTTGCTATAATCCTCACATTACTTATTTCTATAACTCGCACCTTGCTTCAGTCACTTGGCCCTCATGCCTCTTGGTAGGCATCCACACATATTCTAAATACATGAGTACACTGCATTGGAGAGTTGAGTGACATTCCAAATTCCATTTTAGAAGACCATGTGAAAACGTAAGGCACAGACTGCCCACAAGTTTGAGTAATGTTTGTTGTCCTCTCCTAGTGAATTTGTTTATTGGATTTTAGAACTTTACAGCATGACTAACTGTAGAGATGAGTTTGGGCTTGTCATCATAATGGATTGGCCCTTGGTGATGATTGTGTTTGTATCACCAACATGGCTTCCTTAAAAATAGGTCTATTGTTAAAACAGATGGCAATGTATCAGAAACAAAATTAAAGAATGACACATGGTAAACTACATCAGCAAATTCCAAGTGCATCTCTTAAAAATGAACCTTTAAATGCATATATTCTAAAGTCATTTACAGTTGTTATTTCAAGAGGAAAAAGAAAAACCCTCCTTGGGCACTTGACATGTGCCAGGAAACCTTGATTCTCTTATTATTTGAGCTTCACGACCAAAACTATTATGCATACATTAGCAGGAAGAATATGAATCTAGAGTAGGTAGTGAATCCATAATTTCGTAGTGGGTAGATAGTATAGTAAGCTAATCCATATGGCCCCACAGCCTCGATGTCTTTGATACATAAGAACAAGGTTAAACAACCCGTGTCAAGTATTCTATATTTATCCCCTGTTCATGTCTCTCCTCTTCTCCCAAGTGAGAGACCCTTGCCGTCTATTTCCCCAGAAATCTACGTGAAAATTGCAAAAGGCTTTGTGCACATGGGCACGAGAGATATGCGGAGGCAGGAAAATTTTGGAGTCCTCTCAACATACATCAAATAAATAAATACCTCCTGGGCCCACATCCAAAGTCAGATTTCCAACATGGGAACCGTTACGATTTTAAAACAAAGTAAACCACGAACAAATGAAAATGTAAAAAAACAACTTGTCTTTCTAACCCTTATCCAAACTGGCAACGTGTCAATCTACTCCTTGATGTCAACTGGCGATAAGGTGTTTCTATTGTTTTGGGAATTACGCATAACTTGAGAACTAAACCTTTCTGGACATTTAATAGCTTCTAAGGAAATAAACGACCTCATAGCCCAGGATAATGCTAAGAACAATCAAAACAGGGCCAGAAAACTTGAGTCTCAAATACTTAGAATCAGTCAACTTTAATATCCTTTTGACTCCAGACTCTTATATTCCATAGAAGAATTGAGACAGACAGCCTCAGTGGCCATCCAGTCTTCTTATTTATGAAACATTTCTAACAATCACCACATTGCTATGTGTTAAGTCAGTGGAACTCAAAAAGAAAGTGAACAGTCTCAGATAATTAACACAAAATTTGGCTTTACTGCTTCTGAGTCTCAAGCTATAATAAGCATCAAAACATATTTACACAATGATAATGTTTTAGAACCTTTAAAATTATCTAAAAAGCTCTGTGATAGCTTTATGCAGATCATTACGCACAAAGGAAAGAATATTTAATTACTAATGTGCTTATGTCAGAAAATGGAAAATAAAAATGTCGACTTGACAGCAAGAATCTGCAACAGAATCTGAAGATAAATAGTTTTAAGTCGCCTAGAGCAGTGAGCTAGTTCTTCCCCTCCAAACACGTGTTTTCTATCAATATCCACCTATTTCTCCTTCGTTGGAATCTTAACCTGAGTTCTGGCTGGAACAAAAACTATTCAGTTAAAACATTAAATTTGCCCCCAAATCAGACTGTCTATCAAGTGTACACTTCAATCACAGTATCTGGATTCTCCACTCGAAGTCTGTTTGGCAGACTGTGAGTTTCTAGCGCCCCCGTGTGGTTTCACTGGAGCGCTTGCATAGGCTTTTGAACTGTGGTCTAAAACAGCACAGCGAAACAGGCTGTATAGCTCAACATGGAAGTTCTACTGGTGTCGTAAACCAAGCAAAGAAACCCTAAGTCAGCAAAATCCGTAGACAAACGTATTGGCTCCATTCTGTCAAACTTGCTGACTACTGTTCATTTTACACCAGCTCTTAAAAGGATGGCTACCAGCAACAGTGGCCGGTCTCACCTTTGTATGGCAAAACCCCTGTGTACAAAATCGAGATTTTTAACATGGATAATTATTACATAGATTTTTCAAAGACTAATGCTATTTATTCCAAAAGAAAGCCAGGTGTTTCGCTGCCTGCTGTTATGAGAACACTTCAGTTAGGCAATGTAGCAACCCTGCTATCTGTTGTCCTTGCTAAACCAAGGAGCAACCCACCTTCTGGGTCTCCTATTGTCCTCAGCATTTTACATAATTAAATTGTGCGCATTTCCCCCAAGTCATTTGAAAAGAATTTATACTACCAAATCTTTCTGTCTCTAAATATATCCCTAGGCTTGGAGATAATTTCTTTCTAATATTAGTATGTTTCAGTGTATTAGAGAAAGAAGCCAAAAATGACCTTACATCTTAATTTGATACCAGATGTTCCTCTTTAAAAAGATGTATGTGTAAAATTTGTCTAACCCATGGGCAGTCTTCAAATAAAAAAAAATAAAAGAATAAATTTTAAATATCTGACATTGTCAGAATATTCTTAACATGAAATAAAATTTGTAAATAACTGGCCATGAGGAAATAAAAATTGAAAACTAGTCAGAGGTAAAGAGACTGTTGACAGACACATGAGTGTGACTTATTGATATGCTGAAATGAAAGTCCTCATGTTAAAAATATCAGTAGAATACAAGAGGAATAAATTCTCTATCAATACATAGCAATTTGTAGGTTAATATTAAAAGCAGAACTAGGCTTCAAAACTGAAAAGAAAATGTACATAAAACTGAAATATTGCTTGTTGAATTTCTGATTAACAATATGTAAATTAATACACATTTATAAATGTATGCTAATTATTCTGAGCTCAAAAGATTTAGTTAAAAAAATCACACTGATGTCAACAATGAAAGTAGAAATGACTCAAAATATTAATAAATGCCTTTCAAAACATATCTGAGAAGCCACCCATCATCTGTTGGCAACGGCTACCATTTCCTAATGTTGTCTGAAGCAGACTTTTGACTAACTGTATAAGAAGACCACTCAACAAGTGCACCAGAAATATGCAGACTGGTTCAAAACACTCCTCTTACCTGTTGAGTCCTTTCAGTGTCTTGTCCATGTTTAAAATGTCTCGCATCTTGTACAAAAACCACTTGTCAATGGATGTGAGCTTCACAATTTCATCGAGGGACATGTTGTTTTCCAAGGCCTGCCAGAAGAAGAGCAAACGTTTTCCTTGGCAATCGTTTTCTAAATGTCTTATTTGGAATGTCAGTTGGAAACGTAAGAGCCGTTCCTTTCCATGTTACTTACAGAGCCTGGGGCCAAGCTACCAACTGAGATATGAGACTGAATCATGGGTGTTCCTTGACACAAACTAGGGGTGCTGTTATCTGCACCCACAAGTGGCATACAGGGGCAATACTGTGTGCTCAGAACAGTCTTGAAAAGTCCTGTCTCCTCCTACTTAGTTGATGAGGTTATTATTTCCTAAACTATCTATTTGTAACTAAGAAGGATCAAATGACATCATAATCCTAACTCTATGGGCAGCTCCCACCATTTTCTTAAGCTCACTTTAACAATTTCTCAAAAGTAAAATGCTCAGTACTCATTGAGCTGAATTCACTAGCAAAAATAGATAACTCTCAAGACCAAATCTTTCATATTCAAAATGTGCCCATTGTTAATATTTATATTTATACAAATGTACATATACCCAGTGAAAAATAATAACATCTACTTCAAGACTACTTTAGAGTGACACTTTCTATTTTTAAACTCAGAAGAGAAATGCATGTAACTAGTAACTCTGCTGTTACATTCAAATCAGTAAATCTTAGTTTTCTAAGATTTCTAAGTCAGAAAGTCCATGACTGTAAGCTTTAAGCTATATCATGATTCTCAATACACTTGATTAGAACATCATAATATTTAATGAAAACACTCAAAGTCGTGTTCATTTTTTAACTTTATTCATATTACTCTTAGTAATTCACAAAATTCACAGCCATATTGTAAGATCTACATTGATCATATTTCCTAAGAGATTAAAAGCTGCCAGCCATTAATAATATAAGGTGCATAGAAAGTAAGTCACTCATACTTTTTACAGATTAGATAAAGAAAAAGATTACATCTGATGATGCGAAATGAACAAGGGCCTAGAATCTGATACCCATTTCCCTCCGAGGAGGGAGAGCCTACAGTCAGACCCTGCTTCCATTACGAAGCAAGCCTGTGAGTCTTGAGACTTCATCTTTCCACACTGCGACTATGCCGTCTCACCCCACTGTAATGAAGTCTATGATGACCCCAAACACATGTGAGGTTGCTCAAATGTTCCCCCCAAATCAAAACTAATGCCCTGCATTCTCCCCAAATCAAAAGAGATAATGATCCAGTCATCCTGAAATAAGACTGCGGCAGAAGCCAGACCTCAGAGTGCGTTGCCCTTTTCGGAGAATCATCAAAGCAGGTGGGGATTTACACCCGCCCTTCATTCTTTTTCCCTTTTAGCCCTGCACTGTCCTTGCATTCTTTGTCAAAATCACCAAGTTCCTGGTTGCTGTGGCTATGAACAGTAATGATGGCCTCTAACAAACAGAAATCAGTTCCTTGTCCCAGCACTCCGGCAGACAATAATTTATATCCCCAAGCCTGCACTTTGGGCTTGTACACAGCGTGCTCTGTGCAGAATGAACCTCCACACGTTTGCCCTGCATTCCCATCCTTTGTAAGTCTGTTAGGAAAGAATGAGAGATTTCCCTGAGTTTTGCAGCCTGGCTGGGAACTAGGAAATGCTTTCCTTTTTCATCTGCTGGAAGTAACAGAAACATGATTGCTAGACTCAAGAAAAAAATCCATTTACTGCTCTTCCCCAGGGGAAAAAAAATGAATATCTATATATAGATATATAGATACGTATTTACACATCCACGCCCACACATATGAATGTCATGGATTGCTTTTTAAATAAAAGACTAAGAAAGGAACAATAAATACAGTCAAATGGCCTTCTAGAAAGATTTCCCTTTGTTGTTGCACCCCAACACCCCTGAAAAACATCAGTTTTGAAATTCAAGACTAGAAAGTATATATCAAAGATAGTAGTCTCTCCCAGAAGTTCAACAAGACTTAACTCTTTTACAAGTAGAAACCATAAGAATGAGGAGAGTTATATCAGATGCTATGAGAGAAATGTCCCTAGTTCATCAGTTCTCTGCAGGACCGTCCCTAAATGCTCCTGATTTGCAGTGATTTCAAATCATACACTGCATTTTTTTTTTCTGTTGCTACAAAGGTATTCTCTAAGTCAGATTTCTTTAAAGATAAAATTCATGTTTTCACTAGCTCATCCCACATGTACACACACAGATAATGGCCAAGGGAGCTTTGTGGACCCAGTGTGGTTTGACAGTGTTGGAGGATTAATGCCTGTGCTTCCTTAAATGTCAAAAAGCCATTGAGGGATTTCTGACCAGACAGATTCCAGCTGCCCAAGTCACCTTTCATAAAATCAGATGAACTGAAACTTCAAAACTCTAAGCACAGTAAATATGAATGGAGATTAAAGTGGCACCTCATTTGCATGAAAAGGAACTAGGGGCTGGAAGTGAGAAACGCAGGGCTTTTTGTTCTAAAAGTAACACCAATAAGATAATTACATGGAAAAGCCTACTGTCGTAGTCTAGATAGCCTGATATTTAAACACAGAAAAAAACAAAAGGGATTATGTCTTTGGTCGGATGTGCTATATGATACCAATGTATGGATCTCCTCTCTAAATACAGTTGCATACATTTTCAAGGAACATTGATAAAGGTTACAAGAAAGGACAAATCAGTACTATAAAATCTTAAAGAACCAGTGCTGTGTGTACTAAAAGGATGGGCCATTTTTGCCTGTGTGGTTTTCTTTTAAAAGTGCAATGTGCCCTTAGGTCCAAGCTTCGAGCTAAATTTAAAAAAGTATATACACATTTTATTACTCAATTAGAAGAATGTCTGATGAAATTCAGAGAGTGTGTGTGAGAGATCAGAGAGAGGTGTGTTTGTATGTGTGTGAGAGTGAAAGAGTACAAGCACAGATGTGTGATGACACAGAGGTCAGAAGACACTTTGCAACTGTTTGCCAAGCTGACCAAATTTCGAGGCCATTCCAGGAACTTCACCCCTATTACCTTAGCAATGGCGTAGATGCGAGTGCTGGAGGGTTCAGAGAGCTCTTTCCTGAGATCCAGGTTTGCTGGCCATTCCTTATTCATGGGGAGACGGGGAGTGAACCCATCCACAGACGGGTGGCACATCCTCAAAGCCTTCTGGAAACTTTCCTCAAAGGTGCGACCAATGGCCATGACCTGAAATACACATGAAAGAGCTTATATTGAAAGAACAAGCTCGCATATCTTTAACTTCTGACTAAATTAGGAGTGTAATATTTTCCAAAAACTTGACAACCGCAAAACGATTCTGAGAGTATCGGTAGATTTTGAGGTTCTGTTTCTTATTTCCTTTTCCCTTTTCTCCATGCTTTTTAATGTAATGAATCCTTAACATTTTACTTGGTTTTTTTTAGCAGCCAGTGAATGTAGCTGTATTTCCTGAGAGTAAGGAAAATATTGCCTGTGCCTGTTCTGAAACATAATAGTATTAAAATGAGGAACAAATGGCTAGGACATAGGGACCCTCCCCTTAAAAGACCACAAGTCCTTCAGAATAGAGAGCAAGTAAGGAAAAAAGAAACATATTAATACAAAAACAGCTTAATTTAAGAGTATCAGTCAGGATCCATGATAGCTTGGCTTTTCTATAGGTAAGTATTAATATTAGTAGACCACTAAGAATCATAACAAATACAGATAGGTTACGATTTTTAAATGTAGGTAGAGAATAAATTCCAGCATGACAAATTCTATATGTCTTTTTACAGTCTTTATAGCTGATTGTATCAAAAAAAAATGGGATAATTTAGTCTGAACCAATTGGTACAAAAAAAATAATTTAATCTGGCCTTTCAACCTACCAAGTTATGTTAGTGGATGAACACTGTCTTTGAATCTCTCCCTGGAACAGTAGATTGCTATGTGATTTTCAGTTCCAGTTTAAAATATCAGTGGTTATAACACTTCCTTCAGTAAGCTTTCCTGATTATCACATTTAATGATAGATTAGGAAATTGTTGTGACAGCTATGTGAAAAAAATACATATTCAAATATCACTAATTCCCAGCAAGCAACCTTTGTTCCACTGTAGCAAATGTAATTAGAAGTAAGGGGAGATTCCTGAGAGCATGGGTAAAGAAAGTATCAGGACCTTTCAGCTCAGGGGAAGGAGATCAATATTCCACTGTGCTTGCTCAGTTTAGAATTGTCGCCCTTGAAGGCTTGTGAGAGCCAACGCAGTCTGCCTGTCTCCTACACAGATGGGAAAATGTGCAACATAAGAAAATGAAAGCCACAGCTCACATGAATGGACTAAAGTCGAGTAACTGACTTCAAACCAGATGTGGTTTTGGAACACTGCAGTGTTTGTTGTGTGGTGTTTGTATGTACGATATATTTACGCATTAGCTTGTAGGTGTGCGGCGTGTACTTGCTGATCCATGTGCTGTGGATGCCAGAGCTTGATATTGAGACGACTCACAATTGCTTCTCCATATTAGTGTTTGATACAGGATCTCTCCCTGAACCTGGAGCTAGCCATTGAGCTAAATTGGGTGGGCAGGGAGCCTCTGGCCAGGGGACAGCCAATCTGCCTGTCTCCACTCTGCCTCCTTCTTCCCAACACTATCCCATCCAGTAATGGAATTACGTGTTCACACCATCACACCTGACATTTTGTGGGTGCTGAGGACCCAAATCAGGTCTTCCTGCTTGTGCAAAAAACGTTTTACCCACGAACTATCTTCCCAGCCCTTATATTATCTTTTATACTGTTTTATTTCTAGATTTGGTTAAAAAACAAATTTCATCTCAGCTGTATCTATATATACCTATTATATATATATATTCTTACCTTTGTATGGAACTCTGAATCCACACAAATATCATGTAATAAAGAACATACTAAATCTGCCGGGCGGTGGTGGCACACACCTTTAATCCCAGCACTTGGGAGGCAGAGGCAGGCAGATCTTTGTGAGTTCTGAGGTCAGCCTGGTCTACAGAGCGAGATCCAGGAAATGTGCAAAGCTACACAGAGAAACCCTGTCTCAAAAAACCAAAAAAAAAAAAAAGAAAGAAAGAAAGAAAGAACATACTAAATCTCAAAAGGAGAGATATTAAAACACTAAAGAGGAGATAAAACTCCTACATGTTCTCCGGTCAGGAACCCAGTATCCAGTCAATCCTATGACTTTCAGTGGTATTAAGGAGTTGATAAGATTACTGAAACCGAATATAATGTGAGTGGAATACTAAATCCTGGACTCACCTCGCCTACACTTTTCATTGAGCTGCCAATTCGGCTGGATGTTCCATGAAAACGATCAAGATCCCAGCGAGGAATCTTGGTCACCATGTAATCCAGGCTGGGCTCGAAGCAGGCTGATGTCTTCCCAGATACCACATTCTTGATTTCTGGAAGTGGGATTCCTAGAGCAATCTTTGCCGCAATGAATGCCAATGGGTAGCTGTGATGCAGGAGACATAGATATTTTATCTCTGTTTTCTTTTTTTTTTTAAATTTGAGCAATAAGTATTGAAACAACTCCAAACATGAACAAATCTTTCTTTAAAATTCCACATTAGTCTACTTTAAGGTATAAGACACACGTAATTTTGGCCCTGTATAAATATTTACTAGCCACTTACAAAATAACGTGATGGATGATAAAGCATACAGCAGAAGAGAATTCACTCTTAAGCCCAGTTTGTATAGCTACAGCCTCCAGCTTTCATCCCTTCAACACAAAAATCAATAGGTTTCTTGATAAATAAGATTTCACCTCCTCTAACTGCGTTCAACGTCCACTCAGATTAGAATCTGCAAAATATTCTCTGAGAAAACACACGTAGCTACCTGTATCTAAGTAGACAGCTGGAGCTAGGGGGCATTGTAAATGGCCAGGAAATATGGACTCACAAGTTTGAGCCCTGGTTCTGTCTCCAAATATTTGAACTTTGGGCTCTTGTAAAAACTAATCTTCTAGAAACATGGCTATCCTCTGGCATATCAGTTCAGATGATTTTATTTGATAAAAATAACTCATAGAACTAGATATGAGTTATTTAGTACAAGTTCATATCTAACAGGAAGAAAACTGACGGAGGTAAGTGGTATGCCAAAACTCATGTCAGTTGATGAATCAAGCAAGAAGTTGGGTCTTCTGACTCATACACAGAGCACTACAACCTTGCGCCACTGTGTAGCTACATGAAAATACTAAGGAAGCAAATATTTTCTTCATTTAAATGTCATAAAACTTAAATGCCAGAGGCTAAAATATAGCATTAGAAACAAGAGGCTTTATTTACTTTCCTTCCAATTATGCTTGCTAGCCTCTGTTAAATGGACATCGAACTTACTTATTTGGTTGTAACATTTATTCATGGAAAGATCCTACATTGTTCATTCTTGTGTGAATTTTTTAAACTGTTAATTATAAGCTGATGGATAATGTTGTATGTTTTATTGTGTACATTTCCAAAATCAAAATAATCTATGCTGAAGTCTTGAGTTAAATAAAGTATATTTTATCAACCACTTGTGTAGGCAGTTAAAAACTAAAATTAAAGATCAATGTTCACTTTTTAACAACATCTGAAAAGTGCAATTAAGAAGCATATTTTTCACAACCTGCTTTGACCAGCCAGATTTTGATTGGTTTATGATTAGCCAGCAAGCCAAGTCAGCTAGCAATATCATTTGTCTCAATCCGGCAGTGAGCTCATTAATAACCATGTCTTTGGGGTTCTCTAAATGTTCTGGAGCTAGCACACAGGAAGTGGGGGGGTATATTTTACAGAATGGTCTTCCACTAGCAGTCAGTTTCCCATTTCTACCTGCAAAGAAATTGCAAACCTGTGACCAATCATTCCGGTCTTACCCAGTGGCCTTGGAAGCCAGGGCAGAGCTCCGGGACAGCCTGGCATTCACTTCAATGATGCAGTACTCCATAGACGTAGGATGAAGAGCAAATTGAATGTTACACTCGCCCACAATGCCCAAGTGGCGAACAACATTGACTGATGTGCGTCTCAGCATCTGGAACTCGGCATTGGAGAGGGTCTGAGCAGGGGCCACGACAACTGAGTCACCTGTTAACACAAGCAGCACTCATTATTTGGTGGCATATTTTAACGACCAACTTGAATGACTTAATCCACTAAAATGATAGAAGACACAGAGTAAGCTGAAGATTTGAAGAAAGGTTTAAAATTAATATTCACATTCATATGAGTGAGACATCAGGTATTCTCCATAATTCTTGTTTTGCCTATGTGATTGACACCTTACTTATGGAAACCTGCCTAACTTCAGCCACATTCATCTAACTGGTAAAGCTTAATTATCAGCTTACTAGATGTTCATCAGTCCCTTAAGCTGCTCTTTCATCTCAAATTGTCTCTCAAGTTTTTCCTTCCATAGAATATTCTCTCCTTGCACCTTGACTGGTTCAACCCTCTCTTTTCTCCCTTCCCATTCTCATTCTTCTCAAACATGAGGCCTTTGAATCCTCAGTCCCAGCATCCTATTCTCCTACCTTCTGCATGCAGATATACTCAGTAACCCTCTCCTTAAGAAATCCATTCCCAACTTTGTCAGACACACAAACTTTTCATTCTCCTATCACTAAACATCTTGAAAGTTTGTCAAGTTTCATATCCCTCCTTATCATATAATCCCATTCCATATGGGTTCCATAACTTGAAGTATCTAATTTTTCTTCTTGAACTTCTAAAAACCCAAATTAAATCTTCATTCTTGGCCTAGCATAGGAATTAATACTTCCACAAAGAAAGCTCTTTTGTAAAAATAAGTTCTTGCATTGCCCTACGTGATATTATTCCAGCTAAATTTCCTTCTAGTTTTCTATTTATCCCCCTTGCTTCAACACTAATTCTCTTTATCCTGCCCTAGAAATTGAATTGTTTTCCATCATATCAAAATTTGACCCTCTTCTCACATCTTTCTATGCCTATATCCTTAAAAGGGTGTGTATGTCTCTAGTTTCAATCATTTCTTCTACACTAAATGATTTCCAATGACTTTGTGTCCACTTTTTAATTTCTGTATCTTATGTATCCCATTCTAGAGTCTTAACTCCTTTCTCCAAAGTTCCTACCACATCTTCAACCTAGCATTTCTGGAATGTAAGTCATCATCTTTGTCCTCTAGAGCCAATCAGTTTAACTTGCTAAAAACCTGTTTTCGTCATTGTTGAGACTATTTTCTCAGTCACTTGGAGACTAGCACATCAGTGTGTTTTAAGGCTTTGCGGGCTGTCTTCACTTTCAAACACTGTCATAGCTTTCACTCAGATTCATCGCTTATCTGACCTTCCCCAGTTAAACTCAGGATAATAATATCCACCTTCCTGAAGAGGGACTGTGTGAATTCCAAACTAAAAATGAGACTATGTGCAATGCTATAAAATACTATGTATAAATGTTAAGTGTTATCATTAGTCCATTAGCTAAGAGTGGTAAAGTACTTTATAGAGGTTGCTATGGTTATCAGAGTCTTGAGCCAAAGGCATAATTCTTATAGATTCTTTGCCTACCTGTGTGAACACCCATGGCATCAACATTTTCCATGTTACAGACAGTAACACAGTTATCATCCGCATCTCGGACAACTTCATATTCTATTTCTTTCCAACCTGTCACTGACCTCTCCACCAGAATCTGGTTGGTCATAGCGAACGCCTAGAAATTGATGACACAGATACCCAAGAGTTAAGGAAAGGCACTGGTTTAAACAAGGACATCAAAGAAAGTGCTCTGACCCAAATCCTGGTCAGCACTAAAGTCTTAAACCCCATCTCCATTCTCCCCCACCTTCCAGAAGGCATAGGGTGTCAGGAAATCAGTGAGACCAGGAATAGTATCCTGCAGTGAATATGCTTGATTTGGGTTATTGAGGCTTGCCATTCAAAGTGCTGATATGACATTAAATCAAACTAATTTAGGAAAAAGAGAAAATAATTGAGCAATCAGGCAGAGGGAAATGAAATTATTTCAGTAACTAGGCTTCTGTGAAGCCAGAAAATGTGATAAGTACAAATAAATGTGGAAAAATAAGTCTAAAGACTCCGGTTTTCTCTAAAATAACTGGGGGTACTTTGTACAGTGGCACACACAATAAAAGTTAGTTGGTGTTGATGAGGAAGAGAAGGGAGATGATGATGGCTATAAACAGTTAGCCAAGATGGCATATGCAACTTGGGAATTAGAAGACTCATATGCAGCTATTATTATGGTTAATCACTGCCTAAGTGCTTAAATACTCTGAGTCGTATATCATACATGGCTGATTAGACAGATATGAATTAGTGTAATTACCATTTTATATTTACTGCATACCCACAGTATGGTAGAATGCTGAACTCAAAATATGAAAGAGGCCATCTCTGACCTTAAGACATGTGGAGACTGACAATTGAAGACAAAAAAAAATCCCTTTGTCTCATAATATTTAATTTTGGATGTCACTAAAATGGAAAGAACTTTCATTTTATTTCAGATTATTAGTAGGCTGTATGATGAAGTGACAACTCAATTAAATTTTCTGTAAGGTAGCTCAGCACAGGGGTTTCTGCAACCTCAGTTGTCACCATAGACTTCAACACATGTAACTGAAAATGCGACTCTTTTGTCACTGCATCTGCCCATGACAAGGTTCTCAAAGCTGCTAGGACACTCTGCAGCTACTGTTAACAAATGAGTAAAGATTTAATTTGTCATTTGGGTTCTTTGCAAAAAGAAGAAAATCCTGAGACAGGGGGAATAAGTTGTGTACTCTAGTAAACTACGATAGATATTTAAATACAAGGAAAATTGGCATAATTTCAACCCAGCTCCTAGCCTTGATTTTAAGTTTTTCAAGTCTCCAATTTTACTCCAAAGTTAACTTAAGTACCTAAATGATGCAGCACAGCATCTAGTGGCTCTAATTAGAATCTCAAGTGAATAAAAGGATAGATTAAGATGTAATGATATGACTAATTAATCTCAAGGGGGAAAACAAAGGTTTTTCAACAAGGAAAAGTATTCAACAACAATTGATTATTTTACCAGAGTAGAAATAATTGATAATATTTCATTCCAAAACTGTCTTCAGATTGTAAATGCTCTATATAAAAATTGGTAATTCAGAATGCTTCATTTTATGAAGAAAATATATTTAATACAGGAGAAATGTATGCTCATTGTCACTAAGTATATTGCTAATATTAAGAATACTCATAACATGTATCATGCTATAGTAAATATATTTTATAACTACATAAACATATTTTTGCCTTAAATGAATAACTCTGAAGTCCAGAATGGGAAAAAGAACCTTTAATATTAAATATGTTGTCTTTTGCATGTATAATTTGGGCAACTTTCGAGAACAATCTAAGTTGTTAGCTTGTAAGCTTGTCACTACAAGTATTTGAGTGTATTTAATTGTATTTATGTGCTTTCAAATTTCAATGTCAACAACTCAAAAACCTTACTTTATTTTAGTTCAAAAGTAAGAAATGAAAGGCTACAAATTGTGTGAGACGAAGACCCCCTCCAAATGGCTACACAGTAACTATGTCAAATTCATCCCCACACTGGGCCGAATTCCCAAGTACAACGCGTCTCCTCATTCAACGCCATTTCTGAGTACCCTGTGTAACCAGATACGGCTCTCTAGGAAGCAGAATACAGACAAACCTCTCTGGAGCAAGGTTTCTGAGTGTTAATCTCTGTTTCATGGAGAATATCTTTTTTTTTTTTTTTTAGTCAAGATAGTTTTATTAAATCTCTCAAAATGCATCTAGTGATGCATGAATGTGCTTTTGCAAACTCTAAATATTCCACTCTAACTTGTGTGTCCTCACTAATTTTTTTAAACTGAGAGGCTGATCGCCTTTGTACTTTGACACCTGCACTTTGGGGAGAGACTGTGTCCTTATCAGATTTTCTCAAAAGCAGTGTGAAAAATGAGGCATTTTATTCTGCTCTTCTCTTAGCCAGTAAAACATAT